>SKCR01017151.1:0-137341 GCA_019454045.1 Zanthoxylum bungeanum
TATTTCTTGTACTAATACTAAAATTACAGCATGCTATAAAATAGTTAAGTACAAAAATAACATCTCACCAGAAATTGGCTTAGCTAGAAGTGGAGATCGGGTCATATATTTTTAAGTTGTTGGAATTCCTCATCATACTCATTTGTCCACTCGATTCTTTATTTGCCTTTTTGATCAGTTGTAAGAAGATATGACACTTATCAGTGGCCTTATAAATGAACCCGTAAAGTGCTGTCACCCGACCAGTCAAACTTTGTACTTCTTTTACCATCATCGGCGATTTCAAATCCAATGCCACCTTGATCTTATGAGAATTGGCCTCGATGCCTCTAACATTATCCATGTACCCCAAAAAATTCCCAGAGGATACTCTGAAGACACATTTCTCTGGATTCAACCTCATTTCAAATTTCCTCAGGAGTTCAAAAGTCTCCATGAAGTCCCTCAAGTGATCATCGAGCTTAACTGTCATGATTATTATATCATCGATATAGAATTGCATTGTCTTGCCGATGAGGGGCTTGAAGACCCGATTCACCAACCTCTGGTACGTCACTCCAGTATTCTTCAACCTGAAAGGCATTACTTTATAAAAATACAGCTACTGATATATGATGAAGGTTGTCTTCTCCTCGTCCTCTGGAAACATTCTGATCTGATTGTATTCCAATAATGCATCCATGAAGCTTAGCAATTCGTGGCAAGTTGTCGAATCCATCAACTGGTACAGTTTAAGAAGTGGGAAATTTTCCTTTAGGCAAGCTTTATTAAAATCTGAAAAGTCCATACACATTCTCCATTTTCCGTTAGCCTTTTTACCAAGATTACGTTTGAAACCCACTTCGGGTACTTTAATTCTCTAATGAACCTGACATACATAAACTTATCCACCTCAATGTGAATAGCCTTATATCGTTCCTAATTGAATATCTTCTTCTTCTATTTCACCACCTATAGGTGTGGTCAATTGACAGACGGTGATTGATGACCCAAAGATCTATTATAGGCATGTCTTTATGGCTCCATGCGAAGACGTCTGCGTACTCTCTTAGGTAGTCTATGAGCTTCCTTTTCAAATTCTACTCCAGTCTGACCCTAACTTTAACTATCTTCTCTAAGCCAAATAGTTGTACTGACTTTAGCTCTACTTATGCTCCCCTATACTGAATGAGGTCGTCAGGTCGGGGATTGACCTATTCCATCTCAACCGAGTCCATTTCCATTTCCTTCCTCTTCTGCCTTATGGCATCATCAATACACAAGGTCTCATTGGATGTGGCAGTAAAGCAACTTCTCGCAAACTTCAAGTAGTAGCTTGGATATAATGTCCACTGCACTCTTAAGGTTCGCCAATATCTTGTATACTTCTTACCCGCCAATGTTAGCCATGATTATCAACTCATCATCGTGAAAGTAACTCACACCTTGACCATCCTCCTCTGTAAATATTTCCAGCACCAGACTAGATTTATAAATCCTCGAGGCTCTCTCTGTAGCCATTACCTCGGGGTTGTTGATCCGATAGTAATTTTTTCTTGCCTTATTTGAGTCCCCGGCCAACGTTCTTCCTCTGGCTATGGTTAGTAGGAACACCTTGCAGACCGCCTTCCCTACCAAATTATTTAATATGGGACTTAGGGTATGCGTTACCCTTGTAGATGTCCATCAAGGGCATGTAGAACCTCATCGGGAACTCCACCTCCAACATCTCCTTGGTGAAAGAGGACATCGCCTCCACATCTTGATCATCCCAAGCACCTTCTCGCTTGCTCATCTCCCACTTCTTCATATCTTTTTGGAACCAGTCCCTCAAGTGGCACTCATTGTGCTCATGCCCTCGGCTGAAGGCTTTCTTGTACTCGCTTCTCCGAGCATGATATTTCCTGTCACTTGGAGTTCTACGCCTGCGTTCCTGAAAATTCCATTAATCACTCTTCCCAAAATAGGGGCTGTTACTGGATGTCTCCGAAGTCTGCCTATCATCATATCCATCCCAAGGCTCCTTTAAAACTGGACACAACTGTTAGGGCAGATGTGGAACCCCTATGGTCGGATCGATACCCTATACAAAAGAAATGGGTATAACCTATGGATATAAAGTATGGGTGTAATTTTAAATAATTTAATGAAATATTATATTCCATTACGAGTATATAGGAAAAAACATGGGATGAATCACAGTCCAAAAACTCAAAAATAGGGAAAAATAAAATTCAGCGCGCGTAGCGCGTGACGCTCGCTCACTGTGTGTACTGACTAATTTTTTTAAATTTCATTTCAAATGTTTGTTCCTTCAGAACAGAGAGCTGAAAGCAATAGAGTTTTCAACCCTAATTGCTTCTAACCTTCCCTAAATATTTTCAAAACACCCAAAATTAATTTTTAATATCAAAACCAACATCAACATATGTTATAAAATAAAAATCAAAATTTTCAAAATATTAAATATTTTTACAAAAACATGAATTTATTCTAAATACGCACTTGCGTAATTTTGAAACCAATACACAAACCAAATTAGAATCCCACAATGAAGTGACTCTTGAACAATTCTAGGTCACCCAAATGTGGTCAAGTGATTCTATAATGGTAGTCTTAGCTCTAAACTATAATCTAGAGTTCCAAACTCTAATTTTATCTTTATGTCTAACATAAATATTTTGACCTAATTACAAACATATTGTGTTTATACTTCCCTAGCATCCTAACACAATTAATTAGCCTAATTTTAACATTATGTATCTAATACATAATTCAACAATATATGTCTCACTATTGAAAAATATAGCTTTTGAAGAAGATCAAACTTATCTAGCAAGGTTGATTCAAAGATCCAATCTACTTTTCCTTATTGAAATGTTTAGAGAATTTCCAAGGATTAACAAGCTTGACTCCATGATCCAATCTTGATTCTAATGCTAGCAAGCTTCACTCCAAGATCTAATCTTGATTTGTCCTAGATGAAATATTGTAGAGATCTCACAAAGCTTTTCTAAACACTTCTCTAACTTAGGCTAATTTCTCTAAGAATTACTTGTATTTAGCTTTCTCAAGCTTTTGATTTGCTTAATTAAAACCTTCCTAAAGCTTGCTATTTATAATTAATAAAATTTGTAATAAACTTTTAGGTGGGCTTAATCTAAGTTGTCCAAATATGTATAATTAGGTGTGATTAATCTTCATTGTCTACCACTTTGATTTAATCCAATTAAATCAGACAAGGATTGTGAAATGAATTAGTTCAATGTTTGCCACTTTAATTTAATCCAATTAAATGAACCCAAAACCACATATTAGTACATACTTACAATTATCATAATACCCTCAAATGGTAGAGATAATTATGATTTTATAATTAAGCCCTTGTGTAATTATTGAATTAATCCAATTAATCCATTTAGGTCAAAATAAATAATCAATGTTATCCAATAACACTTGATTATCTTAGTTGATAATTATAATATCAAATATTATCTTTTATCAAAATTAATCGGCTATCTAAGTACTCAACGAGTACACTTTATATTGGGACTCTCTAAGTTCAGACACATTCATCATATAAGCCTAGCTAATATGTACGCAAGTCGGCCATGTCCGAATTTGCGATGAAAATGAAAGATCTTTCTGAACTATACAAGTCGAGGTCATCACATATGTTTAACAATCCTCTGTCGTAGGCTATCCGAGTTGTACTTAGGAAACATAGAATACACTGTCAAGTTTTCGAGGCGCACATCTCATGTCGACATGTCCACGATTCTTCATAACTGATGTGATCCACCCTAGGTGATCGACTTTGGCCAAAGGTTTAAGAATCGTGAATTTACTCACATGGATACCTAAACCCCTTATGGCACACATACGGGCCGATAGATTCGCACTTTATCACTGAGTGTATCAGTCCAAACCCAACGAACATCTAGAGGCCATACCATGAAAGGTTCTGACACACATGGCATCAAAGTATGGAGGATCTCACACAAAATCAATGTTATCCTAAAGTCAAATGATTACATCTACTACTCGACTCGAGGAGATTCCTATTGATGGTGGTTTGTATTTCCAACTATTAGGAATCACTTGTAAGTCATTCAGTATTCGGTCATACCAATACCCATACGTCTATACGAGTTTCCAAAACTCATGGTATATCGAGTTAAACCATTGGAACTCCAATTCCAATATACGATATGTGCTAGTATTATAAGTTATAAGAATTCAACGGTATTCCAAAACCAATGATTAGGAATATTTACTTTAAGAATAGTTTATAATAGTAATACTTATCCCAATATCGGACCACTCAGTGTTTAATATTACTACAAGACTATTCTAAGGTCGATGTCATTCTTAGCATATCTATACATCAATCTAATACGCATAATGACAATACTATTAATAGGGTATGAAATGAAAATGTAGTTATTTTATTGATAAATAATAAAATGTATAATTCGGATTGGCACACCAAGTACCAACTCCAACAACAACCACCGATCTTACCTTGTGAGTACTTATGAGCATTCTTTCTCTTTATTTCTCGCTCTCATTCCACTCCAGCTACTCTCTTCCCGCTGACAATCTCTTCTCTCCTTCTATTCAGCCATGTTTTTCCTTGTTCTTATGCCTTCCTCTCCAACCTCTCAATATTCTCGATCATGGTTTTCATAAAGGATCGGGTTACCTCCATTTCTTTCCGGGCATTCTTCATTTCCAACCTCGAGCTTTCTTCCAACTTCTTCATCCACTCCATCATTGAGGCCTCCAGAACTCTATGATTTTTGTCTTATGCCATCGTCTTAGTGTGTTTGCTATTTTTCGTACTATATCCCCATACACTATGCCAACTGTTGACGATCGTTTCTCGTTCCAAGAGCAATATGGGAAATTAACCCATCAAACAAACCTCCCTCAACAATGAATTTGTTTGTTTAGTAAGGAACCAAAGCAAATTTAATAGGTAAATAAGTTAAACAAATAGTTTACGCGGTTCAGTAGAGAGTGGCTCCAATCTACTTCCACGGGAGAAAGTGGTGTATTTTATTACTGCTTAGGGTCAAGACCGACCCGAACTATAATGGGGAAGTTGTTGGAGTTTCTACGGCCCCAAGGATCGAATACAAAGCATAAATAAACATGTGAATACATCGAGGGTATCGCGGAATACTCACATCGATCGGTTGAGCGACGCGAGAGGCAACAAAAATCTGATTTCTGCCCACTGGAAGTGCTCGGAAGTGGAAGTTTTTTGCTTCCCCATTTTCGGTTTTTGGATCATCTTCCAAGCTCCAAGCTTCGTCGTGGTGATTCCAAGCTCATGGGTGGACTTCCCTGTCACCTTCGCATGACTTCGTAGTGTGCTAGCACTCCCGATTTTGCCACAAAATCATGACTCTAAGCTTCCCTTTGGCTCTCGGCAGTGGACTGCCAAACCAGAAAAATTTGCCCACCATGGGCTTGTTTTAGAAGAAAGAAAATAGATGAAGAAGAAAGAGAGAGAGAGAGTTGTTTGTGTGTTGACTAATTGATTTCCAAAAATCAATTAACATATACCATTTTTGATTTTTCAAAAAAATCAAGTCATAAATGCTTGCCAACCACACACATCACTCCATCAATCCATCAATCAATGAATAGTGACTGACGTCAATCACTCAAAGTGAAAGACATCTATCACTTGATTGACGGATGACGTGACGCTAGATGCAACTAGCGATTTGACGCTTGATTTGACTTGCGTGCCGCACTCGAATTTGAAATGCGAATGCGCTCGCAAATATTCCCAGGCTCGGGTTTGCTAATTCCAAATTAATGGATTTTCCGTTGCGTCGTAATTAAATCAACTTTAATTAAATAATCATGCCTAGCATAATTACTATTCACGTCGCTAATGAATTAATTCTAAATTAATTTGTTCGCCCGAATTAAAATCTAATTTTAATTCGGCGTCGAAATCCAATTTCGTTTAATATATCGAATATATTAATTTTTCGATTAATTCTAAATTAATCGTTATCTTTCTTTAATTGATATTTTTTCCCATATAAAATATGTCTGCAATTAATCCCAGATTAATTTTCTCTCTCTTCTAATTAATCCTAGATTAATTTAGAGTGCGAGTCATACGTCATCGGTGAATCTTCGGGAAGCGACCCATGAGATCCCCGGATATGTTGGCAGTAAATTCGGTCGTCGGACTATCCGAACACGTAAGTACCAAGTACTACATTTTACCGATTTACAAGACAAGGTTGGCTTCTAGCAAAGCGCCATGCCTACCCAATTCTCCAGAAATATCCTTACAGGAATAAAGGATCTATATCAAGCGTAGTATACGTAGTATTGCGTATGTCGATCCAGTATCAGATGATCAGCCTGGGGTTGGAATTGTGTCTGCCCCGTACGAAGCACATGTCGAATGTCTGGTAACTAGTCTCTATAATCGGATATACATGACCTTGTCATAACATCCCGATAGCTGCAGTATTTAAGAGCACCAGTCCCGTATCCTACGTGACCATCATCTCCACTATGACTGGAGTGATACTTCCGTCCTGACATCACACCCAACACACTAGGATTCTAAATATACCAGAAGATGCGTACACAGAAACCGGTTAAAGCCCTAGACGACCAAAACCAAAGCATATTGATTGTCGTAAGTATTAGCGGTGTAAGTCTCAGGTTAAGACCAAATACACCTACCCTGATTTCGGACTTCCATAGACACATAGTCATACTACTAATGTAATTCCGATGGGGTCTATCCAGAGCGAAGCTGTTTCCCGTACCATCGGTAAAACATAACCTCCTATTACACTTGCATGAGTATCCTATACCCAAATATATGAGAACTATGTTGTTGTGCCATCACAACGCGCACAAGTGTAATGCTAGTCTTTTACATATTTATCGATGTCCAATCTCGATAATACTCTTACTAGGGATATTTAATGATTTATCCTTCGTGGAATGATACTGTCTCATATCATTCTCAATCCAGGAACAAATCATAGGGACCTCTTATCATTTATACATTTAGGTGATCTAATCACAAATGATAAGAGTGCAATCTCCTTTGTCACATAGTTAATTTGTACAACAACACCATGATCTGTACAAATAGTGACGCTATGGGTCATAATTGTCCAACAATCTCCCACTTGGCCTATAGCCAGTCACTCGAGTGTCTGACACATGAACTATGTACGGTTGGCTCAAATTGCTGAGAAAAGGTTTTCGTCAGTGGATTTTCATGATTATCATCTTATGCGATTTATTCGATCATCACATCGCTACGATGTATGATCCGAACGAATCAGATGATTATCGAAGTATGTATCTGGATCGTTGATGAGACCATTAATTCTTTAGCCTGTGTTGTAGCCTAGCTCAGCTGCTAACAGAATTATATCTAATCTAATTAGATTTGTTATCGACCTAGAAGGCTTCTATTGTTGCCTCAGCTGCAGCAATAATCCGCATTTGTTGTTTATTCGGTAACAGTATCTTGCTTGGAAGATTTCCAGCTCACTATTCCGTTATTCAAACTTTGTAGTACCGTTTGCGACTTATGGTCGTTTTATCGGTTTAGGAAACTTGCAGTAGTGATCCCAGTCACTTCAAGTTCTCCATCTCCATAGTTTAAGACAGCATCCTTAGTTCTCTAAGATACTAACGGATGTTTTTAACATCAATCCAGTGACTATCACTTGGATTGTCCTGTTTGTGAATCCATATGCTCAAAGCATATGAGACACCAGGTCGCGTACATTTTTCAATGTACGATTTCTCGGAGAGTTTTTATGAAAGCCAAGCTTTCATCAATTATTTTTATTATGGGAATATCATTTCCAAGAAATGACATATTATCATTATTTTATAGGACAACGATTGTCAGTGCGCTCCCACTAACCTTCTTATATACACAAGAATCATTTCCGTTTTGAATTAAATCATAAACCATTATGATTACATCAAGACGGTAATTCTAAGAACCTAATGCTTGCTTCAATCCAAACATGGATCGAATAACCTGCAAACCTTGTTTGCTAGTTTTGGTACGACAAAACCGTCAAGATGTTGTAAACATCCTCCAAAAGGTTTCCTTTTCAGGAAAGCGATTTTCCCGTTAAGCTGACATCTTTCATAAATGAAACATGCAGCGTTAGCAAGCATTATCCAAATGGATTTACCATGACAACAGGTAAAATGTTGAATCGTAATCAACACAATGTTGATAACGATACCTTTCCGCTAAAAGCCTAGCTTTATACGTTGGTATGTTGCCATCCATGTATGTCTTCCTTGAAGACTTATAAAGTACCAATAGGCACAATGCCTTGCGGTACATCAACTAGTATCCAAACATAGTTGATATACATGGAATCCATTTCGGACTCATGACACTTTGTCATAACAGGGAGTCGATACCTTGTATCACTTCCTCATACGTAGTCAGTTGGTATTCCTCAATAAGATAAATATCTTTATGAGGTGAGATAAGAAACCCATACCCCAGGTTGTTTTCTGACTCTCTCCGACATACGTGGTTCTTGTGTATTCGAAGATTAATGGTATAGTTTCATCCTTGATGAACTATTTGTGTTCCATTAAGAATTGGTGCCTGGAACAGTATCACTCCGATTTTCATCGAGTTATACTATCCTCCCACTTACCACTGCATATCGGTATTCCTCTTAGGAAAACCGCATGGTGAGCAACAATTAAATTGTTCTCTTGTGAGTTTTATAAGTACTATATTTATGGTATCCTTAGGATAACCTACAATTGGCACTTATCCAATTTGGGTTCTAGTTTGGTATCATCCAAACGTATGCCTAGCATACCCAAATATTTAGGAATGAGAAACCCGGTTTCGTTCCTGTTCATATTTAATATGAATTCTGTCTAATAGATTTTTCATGGAACCTTATTCAAAATAAGCATTGCACTGTTAATGCTTATCCGTTGAAAGAAATGGTAGCTCAGAGCGACTCATGATTAACTTTTATCATGTCCAACAAAATTCGGTTAATCAGTTCGGACACACCGTCAAATTGACGTGTTCCGGGAGGAGTCCTCATTTTGAAAGAATACTATACTCTTTCAAGTATAATAGAAACTTATTACTTAAGTATTTTCCATTACGGTCTTACCGTGACGGTTTAATACTTTAGCCGATCTGTTTGTCTATTTTGTGTCGAAAACTTAAAAGTTTCCGATTTGTGTTCTTCAAAAGAGACACATAACCATAACGCGATGCCACATCCGCATTTGTTACGAAATATTCATATCCACCTCTAGTCTAGCTAGACATGGGCCCACTTGCTTCACTATGAACTAGGGCTTACAGATCGGTGGCACTTACACTTTTACCAAGTAAGTAGTGTTTTAGGCACTTTGCCTAATAAATTAGATTCGTAGACTTTATTTGAATGGAATCAAATTAGTCCTAGTACCCACTCTTCAAAAGTGCGGATATACGATTCTTGTTTGATTGTGTCCCAGACAACAATGCCACAAAAGTTTCATCTGATCAAATCAGTTTGAGCTATTTGTTTGTCATGTTATATGTTTGATATTTATTTATATTCAAAATATAAATGCTGTTATTCACATCTAATGTGTTTATCTCAATATCATCTTTATATAATGAAACACTTTAGTGTTCTAGAATATAAAGGTTCACCCGTAGCGGGTTAAACACTGATATAGAGATAATGTATCTAGTCAAACTAGTTACATTATAACAGTTTCCTAATTTAAGTACATACCCGAAGGTAGTTCCTAAACTTAGGTATCTACGGTTAAAACAGCGACTTTCGTCCATTTCCATTTCGCAGATTTATCTCAATTGAAGTCAGTATCCTGTTCATAAATGATTCTGAACATCAATACATATATTTTACGTACCACACTAAGTATTTAAAATCCAATTTTAATACTAGTAGTGAACATAAATATGACAAACATATTTGAAGTCAGAGCCTTGCCTGTTCTTCAATTCCTTCATGTCTGCCTTGTCCAAACGGCAGTCACGCTTCCGCGATCCCGTTTGCCACATTTTAGGCAGACATTTTGGGATATGTCATTTATCTTCCCAGAAGATTATAATGATTTTACCTTTGCCATTTTCAACACTCCAGAAGCTTTTGGCCAAGCCTTGGCCTTCTAGAATATCGAAGTAAGGTGCGCCTTTGCGCTACTTGCCTAATTGCAAACTTTGACTTTATCTCCTTGAGAATAGTCATTAACTCTCCAAGAGTTATTTATTGCAATTCAGTACTTCTAAAATCTAAATATAGATTTATGAAGATCCTTCAATTTCAGTATCATACTTTAAGGATCTAACCCTTAGTTTTGACAAGGAAATTAAGGAGTCTACTGCGACAAGCTTAATGGATTAAGCACTAAAGTTATCATTACATAAATCTTCCAAAGATTATGTTCTACTATTTGCTTAACTCCGGGCTTAGGCTTAATATGTTATTTTATCAAATAAAGTAACTTATTAGTTTCCAGGACTATCCTGAAATTATTCCCAATTTGAAAATTAAACCATTTAAATACATTTTCCCTAGGATTATGCTTTAAATGTCAATCTTTCAATTTTATCTTAATTCTAATAGTCCAACTATTTAATCAACGATTTAGGTACTATTTATTATAATGATTACTATAGTCCAACTATTTAATCAACTATAATTAATTAAATCAAATATATTGATTACTATAATCCAATTATATAACCAACTATAAATGAATCATTTGAATATAGTCCAACTATTAATTAAAACAACAATTCAAATATTAGTCCAACTAACATTTAATTTATTTGACGAATGATATTTGTTTGAGCGCGTATGGCAAGTAATTAAACGAATATTGCAAATTCAATTCTTGCCTCCCACTATTTTTCGGCGAGCCTCTAACCCTCTGTCGAGTACTCGGGAAACCATGTTTCCTAGTGGGCTAGGATCCCGTTAAATATCACACAATCTTGACTTTGGCCAACAAATTGTATGATAATTAACTAGGTAGATCTCTAAGATCAATTGGATCCAATCCAATTCCTAGATCCAGTAGGGGACATCCAAGTCCGAAACATATATCTTATATATGCCAATACATCAAATGTATTGCCTAACCTTTTTTCTCTGAATCAACTAAGCATTGGCTTTGGCACAACAAACTTAGTGATCCCAATTAAGCGCGACCCATTGACCATGGAAAGCTTCGTAATCAATGTCGATGGACAAGAAGTGGTATTGACTTTGGCCAACAAACCAAAACTTGGACAAGACACCAATATGGAACAAAGCCTTCGTGATTCAAACACATCTTCGACGGACAAAAGCCTTGACTTTGGCCAACAAGCCAATGCCAGTCTCGGATCTTGAGTAAGAATCACTCAATGGAAGGAAAAACGCTTAATATTTTGCGAGGGTTTTTCGAGTGCAAATTGGCAACCAATTTATTATCTTTGTTAAGGTCTCATCATCATACACCCTTAAACATGCATTCTAAACACATAATAAAGCGCTTATAAATAAATAATAATGATATGCAGATGGATACTTTACACATTGATCCTAGATCAAATCTCTCAATTTCTCTCTCCCGCTAGCACAAGTATTTACTTCTACCTGTTACACTACACTTCTAAAGAAACCTCATTTACATTGAGGGGAATAGGTGAGAAGAGAAATACAATGAGAAATGAGGTAATAAGGCTGGACACGCAGGTCCAATTTAATAAATTCCAAATTTATTACAACAATTTCTAAAATTGCCCCACCCATCTAATATCCATCTGATATACATTATTCATGCATCGCAACCATGTATTCACACAATCATGTTATCAATCAATCTAATCAAATTAATTAATCTGATAATTAGTGACCATCCAATGTTCAAACAACGATTTGATTTTGCTCGAGTCAAACTCGTTTTGCTACGAATTCTCGAATTAAATTAAACTACATAATTAAATCCAATTCAATTTGTATTTAATACTAATTCGCTATTTAATTCCAAATTAAATATACACTTTATTAATAAACCTTTACGACTTAAATTCCAAATTTAATCGTTACGGGTCTCAAAGCCCGATTAACGTCCAACGTCAATTTAATTAAACTCCAATGGGCTTTTAATTAATTTCTTAAGGCGTGGAATTTTGGTCAACTCGGGTCGAACCCAATAACCAAAGTCCAATCCGGGAATTACCCCATAAGCCTAGAAATCAATTTAGGCCCATTAGGCCCAATTAAATTTTAAAGGTCCATTAGTCGCATTTGGGCTTTATGGAAGCAGTTTTGGGCCCAATTGGATCCAACCAATTTAGCCTAAACCCAACTTAGTACAACTAAGCCCAATAAGCCCAATAACAACATTCAAAGTCCAATTTCCAAAATTAGGCCCAATATAATTAAATTACATATTCCAAATTCCCAATTTAATTACCAAAGTGTATAGCATTATTAATCACCCAAATCAATATTTCCAAAACATCAAATTAGCCTAATTAATCATGCTTATCATCATTAAATCATGTCCAACACAATTTAACAAAAATCAAACCCAATTCATGCTTATATTGTTCTCGGCAATTAGGGATATTTATATCCGATTTGGTTTCAATCCAATTAAATCCACAATCAACATAAATCAACATTCCCAAATGATTTCCAACTCATCCAACGAAACAAAATCAAAAAATTCCAAGACAATAGGGCTTCTCAAACTCTCGGCATTATTAGGGATTTTCAAATCAATTCCGAATTCAATCCAATCAAATCCTAAATCAATTTTCCCAATTGTTTTTCAAGTCATCCAATGAATCAAAAAATAAAATTCCAAGACATTTGGGATCATCAACCATTCGGCCAACACATCCAATTTGGGGAAAAATGTTCCAAACACAATTTAATCAAATTGATCCAATAAATCATCCACAAAACATCAATTAAGCATATTAAATCATCCAATTTCATTATTCATGCTCAAAATCAATTTTACCCAAATTTTAAGCCCTAAACATTTTTCATGCTTTTACTCTCTCTGATACCATTGTTGGAGTTTCTACGGCCCCAAGGATCGAATACAAAGCATAAATAAACATTTGAATACATCGAGGGAGTCGCAGAATACTCACATCGATCGGTTGAGCGACGCGAGAGGCAACAAAAATCTAATTTCTGCCCACTGGAAGTGCTCGGCAGTGGCAGTTTTTTGCTTCCCCATTTTCGGCTTTTGGATCATCTTCCAATCTCTAAGCTTCGTCGTGGTGATTCCAAGCTCATGGGTGGACTTCCCTATCACCTTCGCATGACTTCGTAGTGTGCTATCACTCCCGATTTTGCCACAAAATCACGACTCTAAGCTTCCCTTTGGCTCTCGGCAGTGGACTGCCAAACCAGAAAAATTTGCCCACCATGAGCGTGTTTTAGAAGAGAGAAAAGAGATGAAGAAGAAAGAGAGAGAGTTGTTTGTGTGTTGACTAATTGATTTCCAAAAATCAATTAACATATACCACTTTTGATTTTTCAAAAAAATCAAGCCATAAATGCTTGCCAACCACACATATCACTCCATCAATCAATGAATAGTGACTGGTGTCAATCACTCAAAGTGAAAGACATCTATCACTTGATTGACGGATGACGTGACGCTAGATGCGACTAGCGATTTGACGCTTGATTTGACTTGCGTGCCATACTCGAATTCGAAATGCGAATGCGCTCGCAAATAATCCCGAGCTCGGGTTTGCTAATTCCAAATTAACAAATTTTCCGTTGCGTCGTAATTAAATCTAATTTAATTAAATAATCATGCCTAGCATAATTACTATTCACGTCGCTAATAAATTAATTCTAAATTAATTCGTTCGCCTGAATTAAAATCTAATTTTAATTCCGCGTCGAAATCCAATTTCGTTTAATATATCGAATATATTAATTTATCGATTAATTCTAAATTAATCGTTATCTCTCTTTAATTGATATTTTATCCTAGATAAAATATGTCTGCAATTAATCCCAGATTAATTTTCTCTCTCTTCTAATTAATCCAGATTAATTTAGAGTGCGAGTCATACGTCATCGGTGAATCTTCGGGAAGCGACCCATGAGATCCTTGGATATGTTGGCAGTAAATTCGGTCATCGGACTATCCGAACACGTAAGTACCAAGTACTACATTTTACCGATTTACAAGACAAGATTGGCTTCTAGCAAAGCGCCATGCCTACCCAATTCTCCAGAAATATCCTTACAGGAATAAATGATCTATATCAAGCGTAGTATACATAGTATTGCGTATGTCGATCCAGTATCAGATGATCACGTGCTAGGCCTGGGGCTGTAATTGTGTCTGCCCCGTACGAAGCACATGTCAGATTTCTAGTAACTAGTCTCTATAATCAGATATACATGACCTTGTCATAATATCCCGATAGCTGCAGCATTTAAGAGCACCAGTCCCGTATCCTTCGTGACCAGCATCTCCACTATGACTGGAGTGATACTTCCGTCTTGACATCACACCCAACACACTACGATTCTCAATATACCCAGAAGAGGCGTACACAAACCGGTTAAAGCCCTGGACGACCAAAACCAAAGCATATTGATTGTCGCAAGTATTAGCGGTGCAAGACTCTGGTTAAGACCAAATACACCTACCCTGATTTCGGACTTCCATAGACACATAGTCATACTACCAATGGAATTCCGATGGGGTCTATCCAGAGCGAAGCTGTTTCCCGTACCATCGGTAAAACACAACCTCCTATTACACTTGCATGAGTATCCTATATCCAAATATATGAGAACTATGTCGTTGTGCCCTCACAACGCGCACAAGTGTAATACTAGTCTTTTACGTATTTATCGATGTCCAATCTCGATAATACTTTGACTAGGGATATTTAATGATTTTTCATTCGTGGACTGATATTGTCTCATATCATTCTCAATCCAGGAATAAATCATAGGGACCTCCTATCATTTATACATCTAGGTGATCTAATCACAAATGATAAGAGTGCAATCTCCTTTGTCACATAGTTAATTTGTACAACAACACCATGATCTGTACAAATAGTGACGCTATGGGTCATAATTTTCCAACAGAATTGAACTCTCTCTGTGTTAATACACCTCAGGTCTTACACTAACCTGATACAATTCTCTCACTAGGTCAGGTAACTGATCATCTTTCTCTTTTTATCACTAGTTTTTAAGCTTTTAGCGTTTTTACAAGTTGTGAGATACGTAATTTTCTAACCCTTCAATTTGAATCTTCAACCCCTTTTATATAGACTTCCAAATCCACTATTCCACCACCAATGATGTCAGCCCATGTCACCTTGCCATCATTTCCATCGCAGCTCTCCTCAACTACCTTTAAATGCGCCAATCAGAATAACTCATTTCATTGTCACTGCACCGGCTTATGGTGGCTATGCTATGCCACCTCCTTGCCACTGTACCGGCCTACAGCGGCTGGCAGAGATACTTCCAATGAGAACCATTGTTTTTCCCACATTCATCATTATCCTTCAAGAAACTTATCTTTTCAATTAGGGTATACGTCACATGACTTTGACGTTGATCGGCTTGAGATCCCATCTTTGTTCCTCGGGTTGACACACCGAAGAATATGATATTATAAATATTTCCTTCAACACTCTCAATCAATTCGGGTTCCATTGTCAAAAATCCATCGGTTCGAATTTCACCAAATTTTTTATAAAATCCTAAATCAACATCCTCCAGATGATTGGGTTGGTATCCCAACTTGCTTCATCATCAACAAGTTCCGTCTATTGGAGAACCCCTCTACACCATGAGGTCGAGTTCCTCCATCAAATCCCTTATTTCTCTCCGGACCCTTGGACCTTGATCATCCATTTTTAGTTAAGTACAATACATGTTATACCCCTGATAGGTATTTGATCATTCCCCAGTATCAAAAACCACCATCAACATGGATTAAAATCATTCATTAATAACAACATCAAAAATGATGTAAATACACAAAGATTTCACTTCGAATATAATATTTAAGAAATTCTAAGAATAACCACTTAAAGAGACAAATGTGGGATTATCTTCATCATCTTAATTCTTTCCTAGCAACCCAGCAGAGCAATAAATTAGAATTAGAAGTACGAAAATAAGGTGTCATTGCCACTTCATAACATGAATTGCTTACATCTAGACATGCACACGGTTACGGTTTCAAACCGTAACCGAACTGCAACCTAACCGTTGACCAACCAAATCCGGTTCGGTTAAGGTTGGACCAAAATTCCAACCGCCCAAACCGACAGTTGGACAAGTTTGAACATTAATAGTTGCATTTCTGGTTTGAACCGTAACGGTTACTGTTCGAACCGTTTACAGTTTAAGATTTGAACCCTAACAATTATTTTTTTATTATAATAAATCTTCAAATGTCTAATTTTCCCCTCCCAACAACTATATTTTGGGGGTATTTTAAGCATCATAAAAAATTAAAAAACACTATAAATAACTCTTTAACTCATTTTTCAAAATCACAAAATCATTTACTATTCTCACTCTCTCAATTTATCAAATCTCATATATTCAATTAATTTATTCTCTTATTATCTCAGTCTCTTCATTATAATGGCATGCTCATCACACAACACAAATATTCCTGAGGCTGAGGATACCACTCGACATACCACCGACGAAACGACTTCACGTATTCAAGTGAGAAATTGAGGTTATGAAATGTTGATAAAATATTTCACTCTGGTTATGAATGATGTCACTGGTGAGAAGAATGATGTCTACAATTCTTGTGGAAAAAATTACAAATACACCGGTGGGTATAGAACTATGACGGGTCATTTGAGGAGTACTCATAAAGCTGAGTTTGAGATTGATACAACACAAACATAAATGACAAGATTTTCTGCTTCCGGTCCAGGTTCTTCTTCGTCTAATAAATTATTTAAATATAATGAATCTCAATGGAAATATAATTTAACTAAATTTATTGCCATGGAATATTTAGCTTTTACTTTTGGTGAAAAAACGTCTTTTAATGATTTAATACATGAAAATTTGAATCATGTTGCATGTAAACTTACTAGGATGATATATAAAAGAAAATTAATGGAATTGTATGCAAAATGTCAAAATAATTGAAGGAAATTATTTTTTAAACTTAAAGGTCGTGTTTCAATTTGTAATGACATATGGAGTGACCATTGGCAGTCACATTCATACATGGGTGTGACATATCATTGGATTGCTGATTGGTGGTTTATTCGAAAAATAATTATTGCATTTAGGTTTTTTGATGATGCACACACTGCACATAATATTTATGTGATTATTAGTAATATTTTACAACAATATGGACTGGTGCAAATTTTTTTAAATATTTGATTTGATAATGCATCGGCTAATATCTATTTTCCAGCCAAATTTTGGAGGTAAAATTTTTCCATGTTCGATGTGCATGTCATATTTTGAATTTATGTGCACAAGATGGTTTGAAATATTTAAACTCTCATATTACACTCATTTAAAAGCAATTAATTTGATTTAGTAGTATTCCAAAATTAAAAGAGAATGGTGTACTTTTTGTAAGTAAAATTGTGTTAGGCCGAAAAAATTCGGCCATGATGTTCCAACTCGTTGGATTTCTACTTATTTTTACTAAATGAAAGTTTTGAATATAAAGATTTATTATGTTCATTAGTTGTTCACTATCAATATGATGTAGTTTATATCCCAGTCATTGAGAAGTTTGTTAAATTTTTTTAGAGATTTAAAAGTTTTTAATGATGCTACGAATAATTTACGTGGTGTTTATTATCCAACTTCAAATATTTTTCTCCTTACAAGCCTTGACATTGTTGGGGTAATAGCCGAACCTAATAATAATAGCAACGAATTTGATGATGTTTTTGATGATCCTAACAACGAATTGAATGATCATAACAATGTCATTGACGATCCTTCAAATACAATTAAAAAATGTGTTGCATCAATGAAGACAAAATGACTTAATTATTATAGAGACAAACCATTACTTTATCTTGTTGCTTTTGTTTTGGATCCAATGTTTAAAATTGAAGATTTGAAAAATATTTTATAAAACTATTATGCTTTATTAGGTGAAAGAACTGTGATTGTGGCTTCAATTATTGATAATGTTAGGAGAACTTTACTTGATTTATATAATGATTATGTTAGTAGATATAACATTCAACTGATACTACACATTCTATGAATACACCAACTGAATAGTCTAAGCTTGATGTTGGTAGAAGTTGGTTAATGCAGCGAAGTAAAAAATCAAAGTCCACTAATACCACCACTACTAATTCTTAAATTAATACATATCTAACGACAAATTTTGAGTTTTCCCAAAGTGCTTTGGTAGGTGAGCAATTTCTTATCCTTGATTGGTGGCAAAAATATCAAGGACTATTTCTAGTTCTGACCGTGATTGCAAGGGAGGTATTAGCGACACCGGTCTCAACTGTATCTATAGAGCAAACATTTAGTAAGAACGACAATATTCTTGATGACAGAAGATCAATGTTGAAATCGGAGACGTTAAAAGCTCAAACGTGTCTTGACGATTGGTGTAGGGCGAAACTTGTGAATAAGAAAATCAGCCGGAAATTTTTGAAGATTTGTATGATAACACAGACACAACTGGAACCGAATGCACAAGAACCAAACCGCATTCCCCGGATGACGATGAATAAAATGTTAATGTGGTAAATTATTAAAAATAAAATGTAACAGAACTACGTGAGCTTTGATTCATCTACACCCTAAGAGGATACGTAGACAACTTATATAAGTGCAAACTCTTTTTTTCTTTAAAACAATAAATAAATTATCAATGTCTAATATTAGTCTTACTCTTTAGTAAATCTTAAAATTTTTATTATTTTTATAAAAAATTAAATTAATTTATTTACTCTTTAGCAAATCTTAATTTTTTAAATTAATTTATTTAATCTTACTCTTTAGTAAATATTAAATTATCAATGTCTACTATTAGTCTTACTCTTTAGTAAATCTTAAATTTTTTATTTTTTATAATAATTTAAATAAATTTATTTACTCTTTAGCAAATCTTTAATTTTTATTATTTTTATAATAATTTAATTTATTTAAAAAAAAAATCAAACCTTAAACTGGACCTAACCACACGGTTCTACCGGTTTAAGGTTCAGTTGCAGTTCGGTTTTGTCCGAGCCACAACCGATCAAACTTTAAACCGAACCGAACCGTGCGATTCGGCCGGTTAAAGTTCGGTTGAGGTTCGATTTTGTCAAAATCACAACCGAATCATAGATCGAATAATTAGTTTAATTAACAGTAACTAAATTGTGTGCGTGTCTACTTACATCTGTGATGCAATTGCAGACGTGGGATCGTTTATAGTGTTTTAGCAAAATGCTCTGCTTTCTGCATGGCGACTCTAAAAATCTTGCAACAAGTGTCAGCTCAGCACAATGCTTGAAGTTCAAAGGGTAAAAACGTGTGATGATGGGCAACGCTGTGAGCATGTCCAAAAAGTTGACTTTTGCTGACACTGTCAATCAACCACTATTACATTGATTTTTGAATTGATACGTTATGCAAATACTGATATCTTTCCTGTTTAATTAATAAGTATAAAATTTTTTTTACCCCTAATATATTGAATTTCCCCATATAATGAAGATTTCACATTTATTTAAACGGAAATCTCAATGTTCTTATCTAACAAGTCTAACTAATAAATATAAAAAATCATCTCATAATTCATTCCTAATATATCAGATCTCACGAACGTTATGGATTTTTACCCACCCTAATAAGACTACTAATTAAAGCTCATCTATCATCACAAAAATTATATTATAGTGGTGTGTTGTCACCCAACACAAGCACGGAATTGGACTATTTTAGTTTTAGTAAAATAAGAGGATAGTGTTGGGCCACACACTATGAGCCATTTACTGTAAAAACTGCCCTTCTTGGAAGCCCCTTCATGTCACTTTGCATCAGTTGGTTTCTTAATTTGCGTGTATTTTGGGAAAATTACTGAAAGTTTCTGAAAAATTAAGTGAAACACTTATTATATTTTAAAATTAAGTAAAATCTCCTAATATTTTATAATAAAAACACAAAATATTTATAACAAAATTCTTTGGAAAGGATTTCATTTAATTTTAAAATAATTTAACTGAACATAAAAAGAGATTTTGCTATTTTTATCATGTATTTTATTATTTATATCCACCCTCTTCCCCTTCTTACACCACCTCAACTTCCAACAGTTCATCTCTCTTAATCTCTCCTCTCTTTGTGTGTTGTGTTAAGCTAAGCTAAGCTAAGCTAAGCATACATCATGAAGCAAAGCTTTCACTTCACAGCTCTTCTCCTCATCTTTCTCATTTTCTCATCCAAAATCTCTTCCAGTTTCTTAGCAACCAAACAAGGTAACTATTTTTGTTTTCAGTTGAACTAACTAGCACCTTCATATTATGTTATACTTTTTGTCCCTCTCTTTTTGCAGGACAAGCGGAGGTAAATGTTAAGGAACTTAGTGGTGAAGTTTCTCTTCAAGGGATGGAGGAAATTGAATCAGTGAATGTATGCTTGCTTCCATTAATAGATCTTTAAGCAAATATAAAATTTATACATACTTATATATTGCTGATCATACATTAATGGTTCTGATGTTATTAGATAAGAAAAATACAGACTCATCTAATGTATTGGAATTCGTGTTTTTCTTTTATTTCATACAGTTAGTATTATATTCTACTTTTGAGAAAGAAAAATTCTTCATTTGTTTGTTTTTTTTTTTGGGGGAATACAGCAGCTAATGGGAATGGAGGTATGTGAAGATGGAGATGAAGAATGTTTGAAGAGAAGAATTATTTCAGAGGCTCACTTGGACTACATATACACCCAGCACCATAAGCCTTGAAGTTATTTAATTTCATGGCTTCTTCAATTCTTCTCAAGCTATAGTATTGTGTTGAGTCACATCAGGCTCTTTTTCTCTTGTGATATAAAGCAGCTCATGTACCTTGCTACTGTTCTATGAGCATCTACTTTTTCTTTGTTCAGATAAGAGTCTATAAATAATCAAGTCTTTTGTCTTTTCATAAGTGAAGGGGCCTGAAGAAAGTTACCAAATTTGGTATGTGAATTTGGGTGTAGGATTTAAAGCATATATATTAATAGACAGGTCACAGTTGGAAGTTATGCTCAGTGAATTTAGAGACATTTCAACAGCATTTAGTTACTTTGACCAATCTTGGAAGTTTTTAATTACATGTTATTATAACTCCATCATGATTCAGTACTCAACTAAATTTGTGCTTAATACGAAATCATTTGGCAAGATTTATTTAACTTGGGTTTTATATGAGTCCCATTTATTTCTTAATTATTTATTCAATATTCATTATAAATTTAGTTCTACATTAGATCCTAACTCTCTTCACCTCTGGTACTTGCATGTTCCATGTCATCATAAGGATTAATTTCTTGGACTTCTGATAGATTTATAAACACTAATACATCGGATCTCATTAGTGCTCCACAGTTAAAAAGCGAGAGCAATGCTAAAATGGTAAGAAAAAATATACAATTTCTTCGGGTACTATTTTTATCTGTGCCCATTTAGCTTCCAAAGTCATATATTATTCTTATCTTTACAGCAATGAAACAGCACATCAAAGCCTTAATTTTCTAACCCCCTAAGTCTAACAAAATTCTTTTCAAATTTCAAAAATAAGCAATGAAACATAGAGCATTTGATACTGTAAAATGTTGCCCTTATTGTAAAATTATTTGAAGCAGTTACAGGAAACTCTGTTGTCTTGTAAACTTCAATGGTGAGAATTGCGTTGAGGGGGTCCATTTTGTTTTTGTTTTTGTTTTTTTAATATAATCTTGTTGGTCTAATTATGGAAGAAGATGTTTTTCATTTAGCTATTAGAAAAGAAAATGATAGGAGCTCAATAAAAAGACATTATTGAGAAGACAGGACAACTTATCTTAAGATGGATTTATTCACCAAATGCAGCCTATTCATATTCCACCTTTGATCCAGTGAAGCTTCCACCAGCAATCATATAATTTTGAATTCAATATTATTAAGTAAATAAGAAACCAGATTATGCCACATCACTTATTCTATTGGATATTACGGAACCTGTTCATGTGCAACATGTTTAGGGTTCATCATAGAAAAGATTCTTTTCAATCGAATTAATCTAACTTTCTCTACGGGTCGACGGTTGGAACAATATTTTTTTATTACAATATAAATCTACTGAGATAGTGAATATAAACTGTTGATGGCTGATTTTCGTTTCAGGGAAAAATCGGTAAACTCACTCCTTGAACAATCCTCCCTCAATTGTGAATTTGTTTGGTTTGGGGACCAAATGCAAACTTAGCAAAAAGACGAGAAAACACACAGAATAGACAGGGGATTTAACGTGGTTCGGCGGAATGGATCCAACCTACGTCCATGGACACAAGGGAAGAGAAAGCTTTTATAACGTGGTCGGATATGACCGACCTGCCTATATCTCGAGCTCGGCTAACCGACCTTTTACAAGCTCACATTTATACTTAAGCTTTTGCTCTCTCTTTTACAAGTTATGGGAGCCATAATAAGTATTTGGCCACAAGGGAATGCTCCATCCTTGTGCCAATACATAAGAAAATGACATCGGCGGAACGAATGCAGACCCTCGGCGGAACAAATGCAGCCCCAAGCCAATGCAATAATTTGGCCACAGGAGAATGATCCCTCATTGGGCTATTAGGAAAATAACAGGGCCTTGGCAGGACATAACCCAGCCCCGAGCCACAATAAGACTTGGATACAAGGGAATGCTCCCTCCTGGTTCCACTAACCCTTGGCCATGGGGGAGAAACTCCAACCCCTGGCCAAAAAAGATAATAAGCCTCGGTGGGACACACCTCGACCCCGAGCCATAATAAATACTTGGCCACAAGGGAATGTTCATTCCTTGTGCCACTCAACCCTTGGCCATGGGGGAGAAACTCTGACCCCATACCAAAAAAGACAATAAGGCCTCGGTGGGACACAACCTGACACGAGCCATAATAATACTTGGCCACGAAGGAATGTTCTCTCCTTGTGCCACTCAACATGGCCTCGGCAGAAGGAATGCAGCCCCAAGCCAAGAACTCAAAATGGCCTCGGCGGAAGGAATGCAAACTCGAGCCAGTAAACTTAAATTGGCCTCGGCGGAACAAATGCAACCTCGAGCCATAATTTGAAATGGCCTCGGAGGAACGAATGCGACCCCGAGCCATAATTTGAAGTGGCCTTGGCGGAACGAATTTAGCCCATAGCCAATAATTTGAAGTGGCCTCGACGGAACGAATGCAGCTCCGAGCTATAATTTAAAGTGGCATCGGCGGAATGAATGCAGGCCCGAGCCAAAAATTTAAAGTGGCATCGGCAAAACGAATGCAGCCCCGAGCCAATAATTTAAAGTGGGCTCAGTGGAACGAATGCAGCCCCGAGCCATAATTTAAAGTGGCATCGGTGGAACGAATGCAGCCCCGAGTCATTAAACACACATAATAATAAAAAGCATGTATAAACAACTTTTACTGAGAAAGGGAAGAGTTTTGCTCATGATCTTGGGATCTATTGTCCATCTTACAACTCTTTAAATATCATTTTAAGAGAAGCTCTATCGAAATATCTCCTCATTGTTGGACAATTATGACCCATAGCGTCACTATTTGTCTAAATCATGGTGTTATTGTACAAATTAACTATGTGACAAAGGAGATTGCACTTTTATCATTTGTGATTAGATCACCAAGATGTATAAATGATAGGAGGTCCCTATGATTTGTTCCTGGATTGAGAATGATATGAGACAGTATCAATCCACGAAAGATAAATCATTAAATATCCCTAGTCAGAGTATTATCGAGATTGGACATCGATAAATACGTAAAAGACTAGTATTACACTTGTGCACGTTGTGAGGGCACAAACGACATAGTTCTCATTTATTTGGGTATAAGATACTCATGCAAGTGTAATAGGAGGTTGTGTTTTACCGATGGTACGGGAAACAGCTTCGCTCTGGATAGACCCCCTCGGAATTCCATTGGTAGTATGACTATGTGTCTATGGAAGTCCGAAATCATGGTCGGTGTATTTGGTCTTAACCTGAGACTTGCACCGCTAATACTTGCGACAATCAATATACTTTGGTTTTGGTCATCCAGGGCTTTAACCGGTTTCTGTGTAATCCTCTTCTGGGTATATCGAGAATCGTAGTGTGTTGGGTGTGATGTCGAGACGGAAGTGTCACTCCAGTCATATGGAGTTGATGATCGCGTAGGGATACAAAACTGGTTCTCTAAAAAGGTTGCAACCGTCGGGATAATATGACTTAGTCATGATTATCCGATAATAAAGAGACTAGTTGCTCGTAATCCGATATATGCTTCGTACGGGGCATACACTGTACCAGCCCCAGGCCTTGCATGTGATCATCCGATATTGGATCGAAATACGCAATACTACGTATACTACGCCTGGTATAGATCCTTATTCCTGTAAGGATATTTCTGGAGAATTGGGTAGGCATGGCACTTTGCTAGAAGCCAACCTTGTCTTGTAAATCGGTATAAACGTAGTACTAGGTACTTACGTGTTCGGATAGTCCGACGACCGAATTTACTGCCAACATATTCGGGGATCTCATGGGTCGCTTCCCGAAGATTCACCGATGACGTATGACTCGCACTTTTAATTAATCTGGGATTAATTAGACGAGAGAGAAAATTAATCTGGGATTAGTTGCCGAGATATTTTATCTGGGATAAAATATCAATTAAAGAGAGAAAACAATTAATTTGGAATTAATCGGTAAAATAATATATTTGATATATTATATGAAATTGGATTTTGACGCGGAATTAAAATTAGATTTTAATTCGGGCGAACGAGTTAATTTAGAATTAATTCATTAGCGACGTGAATATTGATTTCACTAGGCATAATCATTTAATTACGTCGGAACGGAAAATTCGTTAATTGGGAATTAGCGAACTCGAGCCCGGGATTATTTGCGAATGCTTTCGCATTTCGAATTTGAGTGCAGCACGCAAGTCAAATCAAGCGTCAAATCGCTAGTCACATCAAGCGTCAAATCGCTAGTCACTTTGAGTGATGTGACCATTGATTGATTGAATGATGTGACTTGATGGGAGTTGTTGGGAGCTTTTAAAGCTTGTCCTTTGTTGACTTTTTGAAAGCAATTTGTGTATATGATTTTTGGAAAATCATTTACCATTTTTAAGTAACAAAATACACAACTCTCTCTCTCACAAACTCATCTCTCGCTCACGCCCATAAGGGCCATCTTTCTTCTGGTTTGGCAGTGAACTGCCGAGAGCCAGGGAGGAGATAGGGAAGCAAAGTGTTTGATTTTTGTGGCAAAAATCAAAAAAATCAAGAGAGCTAGCACTCCAAGAGACATGCGAAGGTGATAGGGAAGTCCACCCATGAGCTTGGAATCGTTTGACGAAGCTTGGAGCTTGATGGAGCTCACCCAAATTCGAATCCATGGAGGCCAAAAACAGCCACTGCCGTGACCATGACAGTGAGCAGAATTCGATTTTTGTTGCCTCTCGCTTCGTTCAACCGATCGATGTGAGTATTCCGCAACTCCCTCGATGTATTCGCACATGTATTTCTTGCTTTGTATTCGATCATTGGGGCCGTAGAAACTCCAACACTCATCACCTAAGCATTCCAAATACCCAATGATGAGTGATAAATCTATCATTATTTACCGCTCATTTAACCTAATATTTTGTATAGTTTCTTGAGTTTTGTGAATATTTTGATGTGTTTTGTGTTATTTTGTAGATAAATAAAGTTTCAGGACATTCTGGAGGTGATTTGGACCAAAATAGTGAAAATTAGAAAAAATGCATTTTGGTAATTTGTTCGCGTCGCGACGCACATGCCTTATGCGTCGCGACGTTTAAAGTGTGCCGGTCCCTTACTAACGTGCGCCGAGTCCACATGCCCGAATCTGAAAAGTTGACTTTGCTAACGTGCGCCGTGCCACATGTCACCATCACAGAGGATCCGCTAGGACAACGAGAGCTTGTGTCAGCCTTACAAATTGAGAGGAAAAGAGGGGCAGGGATGCTACAACCTCTTCCAATTCCTGAACAGCCATGGAAGAGTGTGTCTATGGACTTCATAGGTGGGTTTCCGAAAGTGCAAGGTTATGGTTCAGTACTGGTGGTAGTGGATCGATTCTCAAAATATGCTGTGTTTGTGGCTGCACCGCATGCGTGTCCTGCGGAGGAAACTGCACGCTTGTTTTTCAAAGATGTGGTGAAACACTTTGGACTGCCGCAAGACATAGTGAGTGATCGAGATGCTAGGTTCACAGGTCGCTTCTGGACTGAATTATTTGGCTTGATGGGGTCAGACTTAAAATTTTCTACAGCAAATCATCCTCAGACGGGACACATGTCACAATCATATGGTGCCGACACTCCGCGTGACACGTGTCATCTTGTCATTTGACCGAATCATCGATGAATCTTCTTCTGCCACATGTCATCTTCTCATTGAACCGAATCTACCGCGTGCCACGTGTCGAATTCTTTTTGGGCCGATGAAATCCGCGTCAACAGTCAAAGTCAAAACGCGTGGACCAAATCAATTGTTCCCGTGTCGCGACGCCAAAGGCTTTGGCGTTGCGACGCTCGTGGCCTACCGATGTCTATAAATTGAGCTCGAGATTTCAGTTTCAATTGTACCATTCTCTCTCATTTCTTTGATGTAAATAGGGAGTCTTCTCTCTAGTTTATTTTAATTTCAGTTTTGTAATTAAATTTTAATTACTTTTTGTAATAATAGTAATTTACTTTCTTTATTTTTACAGTGTTTACTATTCAACCATGAGGAGATAACTTCCCTCTGCAGGTTCATGGACAAATCGTACCGCATTTATGGCTGGTCGGACTTAATTTGAATTAATCAGGTTGCCGCCTATATGGCTGGTTGGTAATGTTATCATAAGTTTATATATTATTTTATGGGAGATATCTAAAATAGTAAATAGTAAAAGTAATTCCTTTTACCTTATCATTTTATTTTATTGTAATTTACTTTTCAGTATTTACTTTACCGCATTTACTTTTCCGCATTTTTACTTTATGGCTTTTACTTTTAAGTTTTTACTAGCCCTAGTTATGTGTTGTAACTAAATTAGTTATCTAGGGTTGTGATGAATTCCAATATCACCGGTTTATAAGGGGTTAGATTATAGTTTGGGTAATATAAAGATTTATTTATTGAGTCTTAATCTTAATGCTTTTTATTAACTGGCCACTAATAAAATTGATTAGGTAAACTTAAAATGAACTAGACATAGAGATTTTAGGTTTAAGACCTTAGACTCAATAGCCAACGATCTTCCTTGAGGATAGATAACCATTTAATAGATTTCCTTACAGGATAGGAATATACCTGTCGGGTGGGGGTAGCCATAATTGAAACTTAATCTTAATGAATCCAGGTAATTTGGTTGACATAGACATATGGTTCAATTGGGTTATACTGGATATTTGTAGTTGACCATCGGAAGAGGCTTTTACATAATTTAGTGTTCCAGGTTAATAATCAATATTTTACCCGACTATAAGATAATCACTTCATCTTTAAATAATATTGGAAAGATTCACAACCCTAGATAGTTTTTAATATTGATTTTCTTAAACCTACTTTCAAGCAATTTTATTTTCTTGTTTTAAATTCAAAATCTTCACCATTTCAAATCAATCAATCAATATGTTAGATACTAGTAATCATTTGACCTCATAAAATTAATAGATTAGGTATTAAGTCCTCGTGGGATCGATACTGTTTATACTACTTGAACGATACGTTGCGTTATACGAGTGTGTAAGCACCGATCAAGTTTTTGGTGCCGTTGCCGGGGACTTATTTATCTTTTACTATTAGTTTAAGGGTTAGATACCTTTACTTGTATCTAATTTCTTTTTACTTATTGTTTTTGTTTTTTTTGTGTTTCATATTCTCAGAAATTACATGAGATGAACCAGAAGCTTTGAACTCCGACCGCTTGACCCGGAAATTGAAAGAACCGTCAGACAGTTGAGAAGGGAAAGGCGAGAAGGCCAAGAAGCTTTAGTCAACATGGAACCTGAACCTTTGGAGGTTGCACCACCAATACCCATTCGAGACAGAACCATTCCAGTGGTTGACAGACTCATTTCCTGTATTGTATTTCCTCGCTTACTAGCAAATACGGGTGACATCAAAACATGTATTCAGATGATTCAACAGTCAGTGCAGTTTGGAGGACATGCAATTGAAGACCCTAATACCCACATCAGCAACTTCCTGGAAGTTTGCGGCACTTTCAATTATAACCGCGAAGCTGAAGAAGTAATGAGACTACGTGTTTTTCCATACTCCTTGAAGGACAGAGCTAAAGCCTGGCTACATTCACTACTAGCAGGTTCCATCACAACTTGGAACACTTTAGCCACCAAATTTCTTGCAAAGTACTTTCCACCAGCCAGAACTGGAAAACTGAGAAATGACATCACATCCTTTGTACAACAAGACTCAGAAACTCTCTACGAAGCTTGGGAAAGGTACAAAGATTTGCTCCGGAAATGTCCTCACCATGAGATTCCAAAATGGCTTCAAGTCCAAACATTCTATAATGGACTTTCTGGAATAATGAGAACCACGATCGATGCTGCTGCTGGAGAAGCTTTAATGGCAAAAGGAGAAGATCAAGCCTGGGACCTAATTGAAGAAATGGCCAACAATAATTCCTTGTGGCCAACAGAAAGGAGCATGATCCAAAGAATTTCATGAATTTATGAAAGTGGCATCAATACAGCAGTCAATACCAAGCTAGATCAGATATGCAAATTCATGGAGACTTTTACCACTGGATCCACAAGTTCACCATATAGAGGAGCACCAGAACCAAACCAACTTGAAGAGACGGTGAATTATGTCAACAATTTCAACAGACAGTGGAACAATCCATATTCCAACACCTACAACCCATGGTGTAGGAATCATCCTAATTTTTCATGGAGCAACAATTCAGGGAAAAAGAATAATCCACCACTTGGATTCCAACAGAACTATCCACCATCTGGATTTCAGCAACAGAACAAAGGCCAGGAGCAGACAAATGAACAAGGAATAGCAGAAGTGTTGTCTCAATTAAAAAAGTACGATGCTATATTTCAGGGCCAATCAGCTTCCATCAAAGCACTGGAGAATCAAATCGAACAACTGGCCAATGCTCAGAGTTACAGACCACCAGGTAATCTTCCTAGCAACACATAACCAAATCCAAGGAACCGAGGGAAGGAGCAAATTCAAGCCATTACTTTGAAAAGCGGTACTGAGATAAACAAAGATATAGGAATCAAGGCAACAATTGAGGAAATTCCAAAAGATGCAGTTCCACAGATGGAGGAAAAAGAAGCAAAGGAAAAAGAAAAAGATCAGATCATTCCACCTCCACCTTTTCCTCAGCGACTTCAGAAAAACAAACTGGACAAGCAGTTTGCTCGTTTCTTGGAGGTTTTCAAAAAGCTGCATATCAACATTCCATTTGTAGAAGCCTTGGAAGAAATGCCCAGCTATGTCAAATTTATGAAATATATTCTTTCACGAAAATGGAGATTGGGAGACTACGAGACAGTAGCATTAACGGAAGAATGCATCGCCATCATTCAGAGGAAACTTCCCCCAAAGTTGAAAGATCCTGGTAGTTTCACTGTCCCATGTACCATTGGAGAACATTACATCGGTAAGGCTTTATGTGATTTAGGAGCCAGTGTTAACTTGATGCCTTTTTCTATTTACAGGAAACTACAGATTGGAGAAGCAATGCCTACCTCAGTCTCGTTGCAACTTGCTGATCGAACACTCACATTTCCAAGAGGTGTTGTTGAAGATGTGCTGGTCAAAGTCGAAAAACTAATCGTCCCAGCAGATTTCATCATCATTGGCATGGAAGAAGACAAAGAAATACCTATCATTCTCGGGAGACCATTCTTGGCTACAGGTAAAACTGTGATTGATGTGCAAAAAGTAGAACTGACCATGAAAGTGCAGGACCAAGAATTGACCTTTAATGTTTTCAAAGCCATGAAATTCCCGAGCGATGAAAAGGAAGAAGAATGCTTCAGAGTTGATGTTGTTGATAGTATCGTTCAGGATACTGAGCCAAATACCACAGATACACTTGAAACTTGCATCACTAACATGACTGACAGCGAGCTAGATGCTGAAATCCTGGAATGTATCAACGACCTTGACAAACCATTCCGATTCAAAGCAACACCACCAGTTGAAAGCTTGGAACTGCCAAAGAAAGATCGAATCAAGCCTTCGATTGAAGAACCACCACAGCTGGAGCTGAAGTTACTTCCGAGCCATCTCACGTATGCATTTCTTGGAAACACTTCTGAATTACCTGTTATTATTTCTTCTTCACTAACATTGGAGCATGAAGAAAAATTACTGAGAGTATTTCGAGAGCACAAAAGAGCCATTGGCTGGACTATAGCAGACATTCGAGGCATTAGTCCATCATTTTGCATGCACAAGATTCTGATGAACGATGAGTACAAACCCACAATGGAGCATCTGTTGGACAATTATGACCCATAGCGTCACTATTTATAAAGATCATGGTGTTGTTATACAAATTAACTATGTGACAAAGGAGATTGCTCTCTTATCATTTGTGATTAGATCACCTAGATGTATAAATGATAGGAGGTCCATATGATTAGTTCCTGGATTGAGAATGATATGAGACAATATCAGTCCACGAAGGATAAATCATTAAATATCCCTAGTCAGAGTATTATCGAGATTGGACATCGATAATACGTAAAAGACTAGTATTACACTTGTGCGCGTTGTGAGGGCACAACGACATAGTTCTCGTATATTTGGGTATATGATACTAATGCAAGTGTAATAGGAGGTTGTGTTTTACCGATGGTACAGGAAACAGCTTCGCTCTGGATAGACCCCTCGGAATTCCATTGGTAGTATGACTATGTGTCTATGGAAGTCCGAAATTAGGGCATGTGTATTTGGTCTTAACCTGAGACTTACACCGCTAATACTTGCGACAATCAATATACTTTGGTTTTGGTCGTCTAGGGCTTTAACAGGTTCTGTGTACGCCTCTGCTAGGTATATTGAGAATAGTAGTGTGTTGGGTGTGATGTCAAGACAGAAGTATCACTCCAGTCATATAGAGATGATGGTCACATAGGATACGGTACTGGTTCTCTTATATGCTGCAGCTATCGGGATATTATGACAAGGTCATGTATATCCGATTATAGAGACTAGTTACCAAACATCCGATATGTGCTTCGTACGGGGCAGACATAATTCCAGCCCCAGGCCTAGCACGTGATCATCCTATACTGGATCGAAATACACAATACTACGTATACTACGCCTGATATAGATCGCTTATTCCCGTAAGCATGTTTCTGGAGAATTGGGTAGGCATGGCGCTTTGCTAGAAGCCAACATTGTCTTGTGAATCGGTGTAAACGTAGTACTAGGTACTTACGTGTTCGGATAGTCCGACGACCCGATTTACTGCCAACATATCCGGGGATCTCATGGGTCGCTTCCCGAAGATTCACCGATGACGTATGACTCGCACTTTTATTAATCTGTGATTAATTAGATGAGAGAGAAAATTGATCTAGGATTAATTGCGGAGATATTTTATCTGGGATAAAATATCATAAAAGAGAGATGATGATTAATTTGGAATTAATCGATTAATTAATATATTCAATATATTAAACGAAATTGGATTTCGACCCGAAATTAAAATCGGATTTTAATTCGGGCGAACGAATTAATTTAGAATTAATTCGTTAGCGACGTGAATAGTAATTATGCTTGGCATGATTATTTAATTAAATTAGATTTAATTACAACGCAACGGAAAATTCGTTAATTTGGAATTAGCGAACCCGAGCCCGGGATTATTTGCGAGCGCATTCGCATTTCGAATTCGAGTGCGGCACGCAAGTCAAATCAAGCATCAAATCATTAGTCGCATCATGCGTCAAATCATTAGTCACTTTGAGTGATGTGACAACTTGTCACTTGATTGATTGAGTGATATGACTTGATGGGAGTTGTTGGAAGCTTTTAAAAGCTTGTACTTGTTTGACTTTTTGAAAGCAAATAAAGTATATCTTTATTTGATTTTTTTGAAAATCTAATAAGTGTATTTGATACACCTTTTCTCAACAACCATTACAACACTTTATCAAACTCTCTCTTCTCTCTTTTCTTCTCACCATTCACGCCCAAGGGGTGCATTTCCCTTCTGTTTACTGTCTGAAAACCGTGAGACATAGGGAAGCAAATTGATGATTTTTGTGGTAAGAATCAAGAGAGCTAGCACTCAATGAGACATACGAAGGTGATTGGGAAACCCACCCGTGTGCATGGAATCGTTTCATCAAAAGCTTGGAGGTTGGAGGACCTCACATGGCCGAATCTTGGAGAGGGGAAAAGCTCACTGCCGTGACTTCTACAAAGGGCATAAAAAGTTTTTGTGTTCGTTGCATCGCCTCAACCGATCGATGTGAGTATTCCGCAACTCCCTCGTTGTATTCGCACTATATTTTCAATGCTTATAATGATCTTGGGATGCTTAGACAATTCCAACAATGGTATCAGAGCAAGGTTGAGCATGAAAATAATTTAGGGCTTAAAATTAGGGAAAATGTGTTTGAGCATGATTTAATTAAATTGGATGTTTGAGTATGCTTAAAACATGTTTTATTGAGGATTGATTGGATCAATTTGATGAAATTTTATTTGGAACAAATTTGCCCAAAATTTTAGTGTTGGCTGAATGTCACTATGCCCTAAATGTCTTGGAATTTTGATTTTTTGATCATTGGATGTGTTGGAAATCAATTGGGAATGATGATTTAATGTTGAATTGGATTTAATTGGATTGAATTCGAATTGGACATAAAATCCCCTATATAGCCGAGACATATAAAGCATGATGTGGGTTTGATTTTTTGATTAAATTGTGTCGGACACTATTTGATGTTAAATAGCATGATTAATTAGGCTAATTGATGTTTTAGAAATATTAATTGGGTAATTAATTATGTAATACACTTTATGTAATTAAATTGTGAAATTGGGTTTTGTAATTTAATTATGTTGGGCCTATTTTGTAAAATTGGGCTTGAAAGTTGTTATTGGGCTTATTGGGCTTGGTTGTACCAAGTTAGGTTTAGGCAAAATTGGTTGGATCCAATTAGGCCCAAAACCGCTTCCATAAAGCCCAAATGCGACTAATGGACCTTAATTATTTAATTGGGCCTAATGGGCCTAAATTGATTTATGGGCTTATGGGGTAACTCCTTGATTGGGCTTTGGTTATTGGGTTTGTCCCAAGTTGACCAAAAGTCCACGCCTTAAAGAAATTAATTAAAAGCCCATTGAACTTTAATTAAATTAACGTTAGACGTTAATCTGGCTTTGAGACCCATAACGATTAAATTTGGAATTTAAGTCGTAAAGGTTCGTTAATAAAGTGTAATATTTAATTTGGAATTAAATAGCGAATTAGCATTAAATACAAATTGAATTGGATTTAATTATGTAGTTTAATTTAATTTGAGAATTCATGCTTTGACTACTTATTCGCAAAACGAGTTTGACTCGTGCAAAATCAAATCGTTGTTTGAACATTAGATGATCATTAATTATCAGATTAATTAATTTGATTAGATTGATTGATAGCATGCTTGTGTGAATACATGGTTGCGATGCATGAATAATGTATATCAGATGAATATTAGATGGGTGGGGCAATTTTAGAAATTATTGTAATAAATTTGGAATTTATTAATTGGACCTGCGTGTCCAGCCTTATTACCTCCTTATTCTTTGTATTCTCTTCTCACCTATTCCCCTCAATGTAAATTAGGTTTCTTTAGAAGTGTAGTGTAATGGGTAGAAGCAATACTTGTGCTAGCGGGAGAGAGGAAATTGATAGATTTGATCTAGGATCAATGTGTTAAGTATCCATCCGCATATCATTATTATTTTATTATACGCGCTTTATTATGTATTTAGAATGCATGTTTAAGGGTGTATGATGATGAGACCTTAACAAAGATAATAAATTGGTTGCCAATTTGCACGCGAAAAACCCTCGCAAAATATTAAGCGTTTTTCCTTCCATTGAGTTATTCTTACTCAAGATCCAAGACTAGCATTGGTTTGTTGGCCAAAGTCAAGACCTTTGTCCGTCGAGGATGTGTTTGAATCACGAAGGCTTTGTTCCATATTGGTGTCTTGTCCAAGTTTTGGTTTGTTGGCCAAAGTCAAGACCACTTCTTGTCCATCGACATTGATTACGAAGCTTTCCATGGTCAATGGGTCACGCTTAACTGGGATCACTAAGTTTGTTGTGCCAAAACCAAGGCTTAGTTGATTCAGAGAAAAAGGTTAGGAATATATTGGATATATTGGCATATATAAGATATATGTTTCGGACTTGGATGTCCCCCTACTGGATCTAGGAATTGGATTGGATCCAATTGATCTTAGAGATCTACCTAGTTAATTATCATACAATTTGTTGGCCAAAGTCAAGATTGTGTGATATTTAATGGGATCCTAGCCCGCTAGGAAACACGGTTTCCCGAGTACTCGACAGAGGGTTAGAGGCTCGCCGAAAAATAGTGGGAGGCAAGAATTGAATTTGCAATATTCGTTTAATTACTTGCCATACGCGCTCAAAAAAATATCATTCGTCAAATAAATTAAATGTTAGTTGGACTAATATTTAAATCATTGTTTTAATTAACAGTTGGACTGTATTCAAACAAATTAAAAGTATAGTTGATTAATATAGTTGGACTATAATAATCATTATATTTAAATAGTACCAAAATCGTTGATTAAATAGTTCGACTATTAAAATCAAGATAAAAATGAAAGATTGACATTTAAAACATAATCCTAGGGAAAATGTATTTAAATGGTTTAATTTTTCAAATTGGGAATATTTCAGGATGATCCTGGAAACTAATAAGTTACTTTATTTGATAAAATAACATATTAGGCCTAAGCCTGAAGTTAAGCAAATAGTAGAGCATAATCTTTGGAAGATTTATGTGATGATAGCTTTAGTGCTTAATCCATTAAGCTTGTCGCAATAGACTCCTTAATTTCTGAATCAGAACTAAGGATTAGATCCTTAAAGTATGATAAAGAAATTGAATGATCTTCATAAATCTATACTTAGATTTTAGAAGTACTAAAATTGCAATACATAACTCTTGGGGAGTTAATGACTATTCTCAAGGAGACAAAGTCAAACTTTGCAATTAGACAAGTAGCGCTAGTCGCACCTTACTTCGATATTCTAGAAACCCGAGGCTAGGCCAAATGCTTCTGGAATGTGGAAAAGTGCAAAGGCAAAATCATTATAATCTTATGGGAAGATAAATGACATATCCTAAAATGTCTGCTTAAATTGTGGCAAACGGGATCGCGGAAGCGTGACTGTCATTTGGACAAAGCAGCCATGAAGGAATTGAAGATGAGCAAGGCTCCGACTTCAAATATGTTTGTCATAAGTATGTTCACTACTAATATTAAAATTGGATTTTAAATACTTAAAGTGATACATAAAATATATGTATTGATGTTCAGAATCTGTTATGAACAGGATACTGACTTCAATAGAGATTAATCTGCGAATTGGAAACGGGACGAAAGTCGCTGTTTTAACCGTAGATACCTAAGTTTAGGAACTACCTTCGGGTGTGTACCTAAATTAGGAAACTGTTATAATGTAACTAGTTTGACTAGAAACATTATCTCTATATCAGTGTATAACCTGCTACAGGTGTACCTTTATATTCTAGAACACTACAGTGTTTTATTATATAAAGATGATATTGAGATAAACACATTAGATGTGAATAACAACATTTATATTTTGAATATAAATAAATCTCAAACATATAACATGACAAACAATTAGCTCGAACTGATTTGATCAGAAGAAACTCAATTGTGGCACTGTTGTCTGGTACACAACTAAAACAAGAATCGCATATCCACACTTTTGAAGAGTGGGTACTTGGACTGATTTTATTCCAATCAAATAAAGTCTACGAATCTAGTTTATAGGGCAAAGTGCCTATAACACTATTTACTTGGTAAAAGTGTAAATGCCACCGATCTGTTAGCCCTAGTTCATAGTGAAGCAAGTGGGCCCATGTCTAGCTAGGCTAGAGGTGGAAATGAATATTTCGTGACCTTTACGGATGTGGCATCGCGTTGTGGTTATGTTTTTCTTTTGAAACACAAATCGGAAACTTTTATAGTTTCGACACGAAATAGACAAACAGATCGGCTAAAGTATTAAACCGTCACGATAAGACCGTAATGGAAAATACTTAAGCAATAAGTTTATAATACTTTAAAGAGTATAGTATTCTTTCAATGAGGACTCCTCCCGAAACACGTCATTTTGACGGTGTGTCCAAACCGAGTAACCGAATTTTGTTGGACATGATAAGGTTAATCATGAGTCGCTCTGAGCTACCATTTCCTTCAACGGATACACTTTAACATTGCAAGAACTTATTTTGAATAAGGTTCCATAAAAATCTATCTAACAGACTTCATATTAGATATGAACAGGAAAGAAATCGGGTTTCTCATTCCTGAACATTTGGGTATGCTAGGAATATGTTTGGATGATACCAAACTAAAATCCAAATCGGATAAGTGCCAATTGTAGGTTATCCTAAGGAAACCATAAGTATAGTACTTATACAACTCACAAGAGAACAATTAGATTGTTGCTCACCATGCGTTTTCCTAAGAGGAATACATGTATACAGTGGTAAGTGGGAGGATAGTAAAACTCGGTGAAAATCAAAGTAATACTATTCCAGGCACCAATTCCTTAAAGGAACACAAATAGTTCATCAAGGATGAAATTATACCAGTAATCTTCGAATACACAAGAACCGCATATGTCAGAGAGAATCAGAAAATAACCTGGGGTATGGGTTTCTGATCTCACCTCATAAAGATGTCAATCTTATTGAAATATACCAACTGACTACGTATGAGGAAGTGATGCAAGGTATCGACTCCCTATTATGGCAAAGTGCCATGAGTCCGAAATGGATTCCATGTATATCAACCAAGTTTGGATACTAGTTGATGTACCGGTATGCATTGTGCATATTGGTACTTATAAGTCTTCAAGGAAGACATACATGGATGACAATATACCAACGTGTAAAGCTAGGCTTTTAGCGAAAAGGTATCGTTATCAACATTGTGTTGATTACAACGAAACCTTTTACCTGTTGCCACTGTAAATCCATTTAGATAATGCTTGCTAAAGCTGCATGTTTCATTTATGAAATATGTCAGCTTAACGGGAAAATCACTTTCCTGAAAAGGAAACCTTTTGGAGGATGTTTACAACATCCTGTAGGTTTTGTCGTACTAAAACTAGCAAACAAGGTTTACAGGTTATTCGATCCATGTTTGGATTGAAGCAAGCATTAGGTTCTTGGAATTATCGTTTTGATGTAATCATAATAGTTTATGATTTAATTCAAAACGAAATGATTCTTGTGTATATAAGAGGGTTAGTGGGAGCGCACTGACAATGGCTGTCCTATAAAATAATGATAACAATATGTCATTTCTTGGAAATGATATTCCCATAATAAACAATCGGTGAAAGCTTGGCTTTCGAGAAAACTCTCCGAGAAATTGTACATTGAAAAATGTACGTGACCTAGTGTCTCATACGGTTTGAGCATATAGATTCACAATTAGGCCAATCCAAGTGATAGTCACTGGATTGAAGTTAAGAAAATCCTTTAGTATTTTAGAGAACTAAAGATGTTGTCTTATACTATGGAAAAAGAGAACTTGAAGTGACTAGGATCACTACTGCAAGTTTCCTAAACCGATAAAACGACTACAAGTCATAACAACGGTACTGTACATTTTGAATAACGGAACAGTGAGCTGGAAATCTTCCAAGCAAGATACTGTTACCGAATAAACAACAAATGCGGGTTATTGCTGCAACTGAGGCAGCAATAGAAGCTATTTGGATCGATAATAATCTAATCATATTAGATATAGTTCTTTTAGCAGCTGAGCTAGGCTTCAGCGCAAGCTAAAGAATTAATGGTCTCATCAATGATCCAGATATATACTTATATATTCATCTGATTCATTCAGATCATACATCGTGGCGATGTAATGATCGTATAAATTACGTCAGACAATAATCATGCAAATCCGCTGATGAAAGCCTTTTCTCAGCAAATTGAGCCAACCGTACATAGTTCGGGTGTAAGGCACTCGAGTGACTGGCTATAGGCCAAGTTGGAGATTGTTGGAAAATTATGACCCATAGCGTCACTATTTGTACAGATCACGGTGTTGTTCTACAAATTAACTATGTGACAAAGGAGATTGCTCTCTTATCATTTGTGATTAGATCACCTAGATGTATAAATGATATGAGGTCCATGTGATTATTTCCTGGATTGAGAATGATATGAAACAGTATCAGTCCACGAAGGATAAATCATTAAATATCCCTAGTCAGAGTATTATCGAGATTGGACATCGCTAATACGTAAAAGACTAGTATTACACTTATGCGCGTTGTGAGGGTACAACGACATAGTTCTCATATATTTGGGTATAAGATATTCATACAAGTGTAATATGAGGTTGTGTTTTACTGATGGTACAGGAAACAGCTTCGCTCTGGATAGACCCCTCGGAATTCCATTGGCAGTATGACTATGTGTCTATGGAAGTCCGAAATCAGGGTAAGTGTATTTGGTCTTAACTGAGACTTGCACCGCTAATACTTGCGACAATCAATATACTTGGTTTTAGTCGTCCAGGGCTTTAACAGGTTCTGTGTGTTGGTTTCTATTAAGGTCCCAAGATCATAAACAAGCATGAAACATGTGCGAATACAAATCAATGAAGTTGCGGAATACTCCCATCAATCGGTTTAGCGACGCTTTGACGAACAAAACTTCAAGTTTCTGCTCCTCACTGTCACGACAGTTCACTGTCCAAGCTCACTGGTTTCGGCTTTGTGGATCAACATCATCAAGCTCCAAGCTTCGTGATTTGATTCCTGGCTCATGGGTGGACTTCCTTATCACCTTAGCATGATCCCGAAGTGTGCTAGCACTCTTTATTTTGCCACAAAATCGCAATTGCTTCCCTTTCTTGCTCACAGTTTTTCAGTGAAACCAGAACAAGAAATTGCCTCCATGGGCGTGTAGAAGAAGGGAGGAAAGAGAGTGAGAGAGTTGATAAAAGTGTAAAGTGATTTTTTGTATTTTTGTTTTCTAAAAACATATACCAAAAAATTTGAAAAACAAATACCAAATATTAAAATATTTATATATGTCTTTCAAACATCACAATTGAGTGTTAAACACTCAACCATCAACTCCCATCAAGTCACATCTATCAATCAAGTTGTCAAGTCACATCACTTAAAGTGACAAGTGATTTGACGCTTGATGCGACTAAGATTTGACGCTTGATTTGACTTGCGTACCGCATTCGAATTCGAAATGAGAATGCGCTCACAAATAATCCCGGGCTCGAGTTCGCTAATTCCAAATTAACGAATTTTTCGTTGCGTCGTAATTAAATGATTACGCCTAGCGAAATCACTATTCACATCGCTTACGAATTAATTCTAAATTAATTCGTTCGCCCGAATTAAAATCTAATTTTAATTCCGCATCGAAATCCAATTTCATTTACTATATCAAATATATTAATTTACCGATTAATTCCAAATTAATCGTTATCTCTCTTTAATTGATATTTTATCCCAGATAAAATATCTCCGCTATTAATCCCAGATTAATTTTTTTCTCTCATCTTATCAATCCCAGATTAATTTAGAGTGCAAGTCATACGTCATCGGTGAATCTTTGGGAAGCGACCCATGAGATCCCCGGATATGTTGGCAGTAAATTTGGTCGTCGGACTATCCGAACACGTAAGTACCAAGTACTACGTTTTACCGATTTACAAGACAAGGTTGGCTTCTAGCAAAGCACCATGCCTTCCTAATTCTCTGGAAATATCCTTACAGGAATATAAGGATCTATATCAGGCGTAGTATACGTGGTATTGTATATTTCTGTCCAGTGTCGGATGATCACGTGCTAGGCATGGGGCTGGAATTGTGTCTGCCCAGTACGAAGCACATGTCGGATGTCTGGTAACTAGTCTCTATAATCGGATAAACCTAACCTTGTCATTTTATCCCGATGACTGCAGTACTTAAGAGTACTAGTACCGTATCCTACGTGACCATCATCTCCATATGACTGGAGTGACACTTCCGTCTTGACATCACACCCAACATATTACGATTCTCAATGTACCTAGCATTGGCGTACACAGAACCTGTTAAAGCCCTGGACGACCGCAACCAAAGTATATTGATTGTCGCACGTATTAGCAATGCAAGACTCAGGTTAAGACCAAATACACACTACCCTGATTTCGGACTTCCATAGACAAATAGTCATACTACCAATGGAATTGTGAGGGGGTCTATCCAGAGCGAAGCTGTTTCTCATACCATCGGTAAAACACAACCTTCTATTACATTTGCATGAGTATCCTATACCCAAATATATGAGAACTATGTCGTTGTGCCCTCACAACGCGCACAAGTGTAATACTAGTCTTTTACGTATTTATCGATGTCCAATCTCGATAATACTCTGACTATGGATATTTAATGATTTATCCTTCGTGGACTGATACTGTCTCATATCATTCTCAATCCAAGAACAAATTATAGGGACCTCTCATCATTTATACATCCAGGTGATCTAATCACAAATGATAAGAGTGCAATCTCTTATGTCACATAGTTAATTTATACAACAACACCATGATCTGTACAAATAGTGACGCTATGGGTCATAATTGTCCAACAATCTCCCACTTGGCCTATAGCCAGTCACTCGAGTGTCTTACACCTGAACTATGTATGATTGGCTCAAACTGCTGAGAAAATGCTTTCGTCAGCGGATTTGCATGATTATCGTCTGATGCGATTTATACGATCATCACATCGCCACGATGTATGATCTGTACGAATCAGATGAATATCGAAGTATGTATCTGGATCGTTGATGAGACCATTAATTCTTTAGCCTGTGCTGACGCCTAGCTCAGCTGCTAACAGAATTATATCTAATCTAATTGGATTTATTATCGACCCAGAAGGCTTCTATTAATGCCTCAGCTGCAACAATAACCCGCATTTGTTGTTTATTCGGTAACAGTATCTTGCTTGGAAGATTTCCAGCTCCCTGTTCCGTTATTCAAACTTTGTAGTACCGTTTGCGACTTATAGTCTTATCGGTTATGAAAATTGCAGTAGTGATCCCAGTCACTTCAAGTTGTCATTCTCCATAGATTAAGACATCATTCTTAGATCTCTAAGATACTAAGTATGTTCTTAACATCAATCCAGTGACTATCACTTGGATTGGCCTGTTTGTGATTTCATATGCTCAAAGCGTATGAGACACCAGGTCACGTATATTTTTCAATGCACGGTTTCTCAGAGAGTTTTCTCAAAAGCCAAGCTTTCACCGATAGTTATTATGGGAATATCATTTCCAAGAAATGACATATTATCATTATTGTATAGGACAACCTCTGTCATTGCGCCCCCACTAACCCTCTTATATACACAAGAATCATTTCGTTTTGAATTAAATCATAAACTATTATGATTACATCAAAACGATAATTCCAAGAACCTAATGCTTGCTTCAATCCAAACATGGATCGAATAACCTGCAAACCTTGTTTGCTTGTTATGTTACGATAAAATCGACAGGATGTTGTAAACATCATCCGAAAGGTTTCCTTTTCAGGAAAGCGATTTTCCCGTTAAGCTGTCATATTTCACTAATGAAACATGCAATATTAGCGAGCATTATCCAAATGGATTTACCATGGCAACAGGTAAAAGGTTGAATCGTAATCAACACAATGTTGATAACGATACCTTTTCGCTAAAAGCCTAGCTTTATGCATTGGTATGTTGCCATCCATGTATGTCTTCCTAGAAGACTAATAAAGTACCAATAGGCACAATGCCTTGCGGTACATCAACTAGTATCCAAACTTGGTGATATACATGGAATCCATTCCGGATATCATGACACTTTGCCATAATAGGGAGTCGATACCTTGTATCACTTCCTCATACGTAGTCAGTTGGTATACCTCAATAAGATTGACATCTTTATGAGGTGAGATTAGAAACTCATACCCCAGGTTATTTTCTGACTCTCTCCGACATACACGGTTCTTGTGTATTCGAAGATTAATGGCAATAGTTTCATCCTTGATGAACTATTTGTGTTCCATTAAGGATCGGTGCCAGGAATAGTATTACTCCGATTTTCATCGAGTTTTACTATCCTCCCACTTACCATTGCATATCGGTATTCCTCTTAGGAAAACCGCATGGTGAGCAACAATTTAATTGTTCTCTTTGTGAGTTGTATAAGTACAATACTTACGGTATCCCTAGGATAACCTATATTTGGCATTTATCCAATTTGGGTTTCAGTTTGGTATCATCCAAATGTATGCCCATCATACCCAAATTATCAGGAATGAGAAACCCAGTTTCTTTCCCGTTCATATCTAATATGATGTCTGTCAAACAGATTTTTATGGAACCTTATTCTAAATAAGTTTTTGCACTGTTTAAAGCTTATCCGTTGAAGGAAATGGTAGCTCAGACCGACTCATGATTAACCTTATCATGTCTAACAAAATTTGGTTACTCATTTCGGACACACCGTCAAACTGACGTGTTCTGGGAGGAGTCCTCATTTGAAAGAATACTATACTCTTTCAAGTATATGAGAAACTTATTGCTTAAGTATTTTCATTACGGTCTTACCGTGACGGTTTAATACTTTAGCCGATCTGTTTGTCTATTTCGCGTCGAAATTTTAAAAGTTTCTGATTTGTGTTCTTCAAAAGAAACACATAACCATAACGCGATGCCACATCCGTATAGGTCACGAAATATTCATATCCACATCTAGCATAGCTAGACATGGGCCCACTTGCTTCATTATGAACTAGGGCTAACAGATCGGTGGCATTTACACTTTTACCAAGTAAAGGTGTTTTAGGCACTTTGCCCAATAAACTAGATTCGTACACTTTATTTGATTGGAATCAAATATGTCATAGTACCCACTCTCCGGAAGAGTGGATATACGACTCTCGTTTAATTGTGTCCCAGACAACAATGCCACAATTAGTTTCTTCTGATCAAATCAGTTGAGCTATTTATTTGTCAAATTATATATTTGAGATTTATTTATATTCAAAATATAAATTCTGTTATTCACATCTAATGTGTTTATCTCAATATATTCTTTATATAATAAAACACTTTAGTGTTCTAGAATATAAAGGTTCATCCGCAGCAGATTAAACACTGATATAAAGTTAATGTATCTAGTCAAACTAGTTACATTATAACAGTTCCCTAACTTAGGTACACACCCGAGGGTAGTTCCTAAACTTAGGTATCTACGGTTTAAACAGTGACTTTCGTCTCGTTTCTAAATCGAAGATTAATCTCGATTAAAGTCAGTATCCTGTTCAAAACAGATTCTGAACATCAATATATATATTTTATGTACCACACTAAGTATCTAAAATCCAATTTTAATACTAGTAGTGAACATAATGTGACAAACATATTTGAAGTCAGAGCCTTGCTCATTCTTCAATTCATTCATGTTTACTTTGTCCAAATGGCAGTCACGCTTCCGTGATCCCGTTTGCCACATTTTGGGATATGTCTTTTATCTTCCTAGAAGATTATAATGATTTTGCCTTTGCCCTTTTTTCACATTCCAGAAGCCTTTGGCCAAGCCTTGGCCTTCTAGAATATCGAAGTAAGGTGCGCCTTGCGCTACTTGCCTAATTGCAAACTCTTGACTTTGTCTCCTTGAGAATAGTCATTAACCCTCCAAGAGTTATTTATTGCAATTTAGTACTTCTAAAATCTAAGGATAGATTCTTTGAAGATCCTTCAATTTCATTATCATACTTTAAGGATCTAATCCTTAGTTCTGATTCACAAATTAAGGAGTCTACTGCGACAAGCTTAATGGATTAAGCACTTAAGTTATCATTACATAATCTTCCAAAGATTATGCTCTACTGTTTGCTTAACTCCGGGCTTAGGCTTAATACATTATTTTATCAAATAAAATAACTTATTATTTTTCCAGGACCATCCTGAAATTTATTCCCAATTTGAAAATTCAATCATTTAAATACATTTTCCCTTGGATTATGTTTTAAATGTCAATCTTTCAATTTTTATCTTGATTTTAATAGTCCAACTATTTAATCAAAGATTTTATGTACTATTTAATATACGAATTACTATAGTCCAACTATATAATCAACTATACTTTAATAGATTAAAATCAATTATATTGATGACTATAATCCAATTATAAAATCAACTATAAATGAATTGTTTGAATATAGTCCAACTATTTATTAAAAACAACATTTAAATATTAGTCCAACTAACATTTAATAATTTGACGAATGATATTTGTTTTGAGCGTGTATGGCAAGTAATTAAACGAATATTGCAAATTCAATTCTTGCATCCCACTAATTTTTGGCGAGCCTCTAACCCTCTGTCGAGTACTCGGGAAACCGTGTTTCCTAGTGGGCTAGGATCCCGTTAAATATCACACAATCTTGACTTTGGCCAACAAATTGTATGATAATTAACTAGGTAGGTCTCTAAGATCAATGGATCCAATCCAATTCCTAGATCCTGTAGGGGGACATCCAAGTCCGAAACATATATCTTATATATGCCAATACATCCAATGTATTACCTAACATTTTTCCTCTGAATCAACTAAGCCTTGGCTTTGGCACAACAAACTTAGTGATCCCAGTTAAGCGCGACCCATTGACCATGGAAAGCTTCGTAATCAATGTCGATGGACAAGAAGTGGTCTTAAATTTGGCCAACAAACCACAACTTGGACAAGACACCAATATGGAATAAAGCTCTCGTGATTCAAACACATCCTCGACGGACAAATGCCTTGAATTTGGCCAACAAGCCAATGCCAGTCTCAGATCTTGAGTGAGAGTCACTCAATGGAAGGAAAGACGCTTAATATTTAGCGAGGGTTTTTCGAGTGCAAATTGGCAACCAATTTATTATCTTTGTTAAGGTCTCATCATCATAAACCCTTAAACATGCATTCTAAACACATAATAAAGCGCATATGTAAAATAATAATGATATGTGGATGGATACTTTACACAATGATCCTAGATCAAATCTCTCCCTTTCTCTCTCCCGCTAGCACAAATATTTCTTCTACCCGTTACACTACACTTCTAAAGAAACCTCATTTACATTGAGGGGAATAGGTGAGAAGAGAATACAAAGAATATGGAGGTATAAGGCTGGACACGCAGGTCTAATTAATAAATCAAATTTATTACAACAATTTCTAAAATTATCACAACAATTTCTAAAATTATCCCACCCATCTAATATCCATCCGATATACATTATTCATGCATCGCAACCATGTATTCACACAATTATGTTATCAATCAATCTAATCAAATTAATTAATCTGATAATTAATGACCATCCAATGTTCAAACAACGATTTGATTTTACTCGAGTCAAACTCGTTTTGCGAATAAGTACTCAAAGTACGAATTCTCGAATTAAATTGAACTACGCAATTAAATCCAATTCAATTTGTATTTAATTCTAATTCACTATTTTATTCCAAATTAAATACTACAGTTTAATAATAAACCTTTTACGACTTAAATTCCAAATTTAATTGTTACGGGTCTCAAAGCCCGATTAACGTCCAACGTTAATTTAATTAAAGTCCAATGGAATTTTAATTAATTTCTTAAGGCGTGGACTTTTGGTCAACTCGAGTCAAACCGAATAACTAAAATCCAATCCAGGAATTACCCATAAGCCCAGAAATCAATTTAGGCCCATTAGGCCCAATTAAACTTTAAAGGTCTATTAGGTCGCATTTGGGCTTTATGGATTCGGTTTTGGGCCCAATTGGATCCAACCAATTTTGCCTTAACCCAACTTTGTACAACAAAGCCCAATAAGCCCATTAGCAACACTTAAGCCCAATTTCACAAAATAGGCCCAAAATAATTAAATCATAAAATCCAATTTCACATTTAATTAACCTAAAGTGTATATCATGATTAATCACCCAAATTAACATTTCTAAAAAAAAAAATTTATACAATTAATCATGCTTATTTTCATCATCACATGTCCAATACATTTTGATTAAAATCAAACCCATTTCCATGCTCAACATGTCTCGGTAATATGGGATTTTCCAAATCAATTCGGTTTCAATCAAATTAAATCCGCAATCAACATTTCCCGATTGTTTCCAACTCATCCAATGAATCAAAAAAAAAATCACCAAGACATTTAGGGCTATAGTATTCGGCCAAGCCTAATATTTTGGGCAAATTTGATCCAAAAAATATTTGATCAAATTGATCCAATCAATCTTAAATTAAAACACATTTAAACATATTCATTCATCCAATTTCACAAAATCATGCTCAAAATAATTTTACCCAAATTTTAAGCCCTGAACATTTCATGCCCAAACCTTGCTCTAGATGCCATTGTTGGTTTCTATTAAGGTCTCAAGATCATAAACAAGCATGAAACATGTGCGAATACAAATCAACGAAGTTGCGGAATACTCACATCGATCGGTTGAGCGACGCTTTGACGAACAAAACTTCAAGTTTCTGCTCCTCACAGTCACGACAGTTCACTGTCCAAGCTCACTGGTTTCGGCTTTGTGGATCAACATCATCAAGCTCCAAGCTTCGTGATTTGATTCCCGGCTCATAGATGGGTGGACTTCCCTATCACCTTCGCATGATCCCGGAGTGTGCTAGCACTCTTGATTTTGCCACAAAATCGCACTTGCTTCCCTTTCTTGCTCACGGTTTTTCACTGAAAACAGAACAAGAAATTACCTCCATAGGCGTGTAGAAGAAGAGAGGAAAGAGAGTGAGAGAGTTGAAAAAAGTGTAAAGTGATTTTGTGTATTTGTTTTCTAAAAACATATACCAAAAAATTTGAAAAACAAATACCAAATATTAAAATATTTGTATATGTCTTTCAAACATCACAATTGAGTGTTAAACACTCAACCATCAACACCCATCAAGTCACATCTATCAATCAAGTTGTCAAGTCACATCACTCAAAGTGACAAGTGATTTGACGCTTGATGCGATTAAAGATTTGACGCTTGATTTGACTTGCGTGCCGTATTCGAATTCGAAATGCGAATGCGCTCGCAAATAATCCCGGGCTCGAGTTTGCTAATTCCAAATTAACAAATTTTCCGTTGCGTAGTAATTAAATGATTACGCCTAGCGAAATCACTATTCACGTCGCTTACGAATTAATTCTAAATTAATTTGTTCGCCCGATTTAAAATCTAATTTTAATTCCGCATCGAAATCCAATTTCATTTAATATATCAAATATATTAATTTACCGATTAATTCCAAATTAATCGTTATCTCTCTTTAATTGATATTTTATCCCAGATAAAATATATTCGCTATTAATCCCAGATTAATTTTTTCTTCTCTCATCTTATCAATCCCAGATTAATTTAGAGTGCGAGTCATACGTCATCGGTGAATCTTTGGGAAGCGACCCATGAGATCCCCGGATATATTGGCAGTAAATTCGGTCGTCGGACTATCCGAACATGTAAGTACCAAGTACTACGTTTTACTGATTTACAAGACAAGGTTGGCTTCTAGCAAAGCACCATGCCTTGCCAATTCTCCGAAAATATCCTTACAGGAATATAAGGATCTATATCAGGCGTAGTATACGTGGTATTGCGTATTTCTGTCCAGTATCGGACGATCACGTGTTAGGCCTGAGGCTGGAATTATGTCTGCCCCGTACGAAGCACATGTCGGATGTCTGGTAACTAGTCTCTATAATCAGATAAACCTGACCTTGTCATTTTATCCCGATGACTGTAGTACTTAAGAGTACTAGTACCGTATCCTACGTGACCATCATCTTCATATGACTGGAGTGACACTTCCATCTTGACATCACACCCAACACACTACGATTCTCAATGTACCCATCATTGGCGTACACAGAACCTGTTAAAGCCCTGGACGACCGCAACCAAAGTATATTGATTGTCGCAAGTATTAACGGTGCAAGTCTCAGGTTAAGACCAAATACACCTACCCTGATTTCGAACTTCCATAGACACATAGTCATACTACCAATGGAATTCCGAGGGGGTCTATCCAGAGCGAAGCTATTTCCCGTACCATCGGTAAAACACAACCTCCTATACACTTGCATGAGTATCCTATACCCAAATATATGAGAACTATGTCGTTGTGCCCTCACAACGCGCACAAGTGTAATACTAGTCTTTTACGTATTTATCGATGTCCAATCTCGATAATACTCTGACTAGGGATATTTAATGATTTATCCTTCATGGACTGATACTGTCACAATCCAGGAACAAATCATAGGGACCTCTCATCATTTATACATCTAGGTGATCTAATCACAAATGATAAGAGTGCAATCTCCTATGTCACATAGTTAATTTGTACAACAACACCATGATCTGTACAAATAGTGACTCTATTGGTCATAATTGTCCAACACTGTGTACGCCTCTGCTAGGTATATTGAGAATCGTAGTGTGTTGGGTGTGATGTCAAGACGGAAGTATCACTTCATTCATATGGAGATGATGGTCACGTAGGATACGGTACTAGTTCTCTTATATGCTGCAGCTATCGGGATATTATGACTAGCTCATGTGTATCCGATTATAGAGACTAGTTACCAGACATCTGATATGTGCTTCGTACGGGGCAGACACAATTCCAGCCCCATTCCTAGCATGTGATCATCCGATACTGGATCGAAACACGCAATACTATGTATACTACGCCTGATATAGATCGTTTATTCCTGTAAGCATGTTTCTGGAGAATTGGGTAGGCATGGCGCTTTGCTAGAAGCCAACCTTGTCTTGTGAATCGGTGTAAACGTAGTACTAGGTACTTACGTGTTTGGATAGTCCAACGACCCGATTTACTGCCAACATATCCGGGGATCTCATGGGTCGCTTCCCGAAGATTCATCGATGACGTATGACTCGCACTTTTATTAATCTGTGATTAATTAGATGAGAGAGAAAATTAATCTGGGATTAATTGCGGAGATATTTTATCTGTGATAAAATATCATAAAAGAGAGATGACGATTAATTTGGAATTAATCGATTAATTAATATATTCGATATATTAAACGAAATTGGATTTCGACGCGGAATTAAAATCGGATTTTAATTCGGGCGAACAAATTAATTTAGAATTAATTCGTTAGCGACGTAAATAGTAATTATGCTTGGCATGATTATTAATTAAATTAGATTTAATCACGACGCAACGGAAAATTTGTTAATTTGGAATTAGCGAACCCGAGCCCGGGATTATTTGCGAGCACATTCGTATTTCGAATTCGAGTGCGGCACACAAGTCAAATCAAGCGTCAAATCATTAGTCGCATCAAGCGTCAAATCATTAGTCACTTTGAGTGATGTGACAACTTGTCACTTGATTGATTGAGTGATGTGACTTGATGGGAGTTGTTGGAAGCTTTTAAAAGCTTGTACTTGTTTGACTTTTTGAAAGCAAATAAAGTATATCTTTATTTGATTTTTTGAAAATCAAATAAGTGTATTTGATACACATTTTCTCAACAACCATTACAACACTTTATCAAACTCTCTCTTCTCTCTTTTTTTCTCACCATTCACGCCCAAAGGGCTGCATTTCCCTTTTGTTTACTGCTTGAAAACTGTGAGACATAGAGAAGCAAATGGATGATTTTTGTGGCAAAAATCATGAGAGCTAGCACTCAATGAGACATACGAAGGTGATTGGGAAACCCACTCGTGTGCATGGAATCGTTTCATCAAAAGCTTGGAGCTTGGAGGACCTCACATGGCCGAATCTTGGAGAGGGGAAAAGCTCACTGCCGTGACCTCTACAAAGGGCATAAAAAGTTTTTGTGTTCGTTGCATCACCTCAACCGATCAATGTGAGTATTCCGCAACTCCCTTGTTGTATTCGCACTATATTTTCAATGCTTGTAATGATCTTGGGGTGCTTAGACAATTCCAACAGCATCAACAGAGACTTAATCCAATCATGAAGGAAGTCGTAAAGAAAGAAATCATCAAATGGTTGGATGCTGGCATCATTTACCCCATCTCAGATAACACTTGGGTGATTCATATGCAGTGTGTACCAAAGAAATGAGGAATTATTGTGGTCACCAATGAAAAGAACGAGCTGATTCCAACAAGAACGGTGACTAGATGGATAGTATGCATGGACTACAGGAAGCTGAAAAAAGCCACGAGAAAATACCATTTTCCGCTACCATTCATTGACCAAATGTTAGACAGATTGGCGGAACATGAGTTCTATTGCTTTCTGGACGGATATTCAGGGTACAATAAGATTGCCATCGCCCTAGAAGATCAGGAGAAAACGACCTTTACATGTCCCTATGGTACTTTTGCTTTCCGCAGGATGCCATTTGGATTATGTAATGCCCCCGCCACTTTTTAGCGTTGCATGATGGCCATATTCTCATATATGCTGGAGCAGAGTATGAAGGTATTCATAGATGACTTTTCTGTGTTTGGAGATTCTTTTGACCATTGCTTGCAAAATCTGGAACATGTGTTACAAAGGTGCGAAGATACAAACCTCGTACTCAACTGGGAGAAATGTCATTTCATGGTACAGGAAGGCATTGTTCTTGGACACCGGATATCACAAAAAGGAATCGAGGTAGACAAAGCAAAGATTGAAACAATTGAAAAACTACCTCCACCAACATCTGTCAAAGGGATTCATAGCTTTCTCGGACATGCAGGTTTTTACAGGAGATTTATCAAAGACTTTTCCAAGATTGCAAAACCTCTTTGCAATCTTCTGGAGAAGGATGTGCCTTTCAAATTCACCAAAGAATGCCTGGAAGCTTTTGAGATCTTAAAACAGAAGCTGATTTCTGCCCCCATCATTGTAGCACCAGACTGAACCCTTCCATTTGAAGTGATGTGTGATGCTAGTGATTTTACTATAGGTGCAGTTTTGGGACAACGCAAAGCAAAGATTTTCCATACCATTTACTACTCCAGAAAAAATCTAAATGAAGCTCAACTCAACTACAAAACCACCGAAAAGGAGTTGCTCGTAGTTGTGTACGCTTTTGACAAATTCTGCTCCTATCTCTTGGGTCCCAAAGTGGTGGTCTACACAGATCATTCAGCAATTAAATATCTGATCACGAAGAAAGATGCCAAACCCAGATTTATCCGTTGGATACTTCTTCTGCAAGAATTTGATGTAGAGATTCGAGACAGGAAAGAGACACAAAACCAGGTGGCATATCATCTTTCGAGGCTTGAGAATGGAGAACCTGCTGGAAAAGAACTGTCAATCAAAGAAACTTTTCCAGATGAACAGTTGTTTGCCATGAAACAACAGGAAGTCCCTTGGTATGCTGACTATGTCAACTACATTGTATCAGGAAAATGGCCGTTGGAATGGACAATTCAGCAACGGAAGAAGTTCTTCAAAGAAGTCAAACACTATGTCTGGGATGAACCGTACCTGTTCAAACATTGTGCTGATCAATTATTGAGATGGTGTATTCCACATGAGGAAGTGAACAGTGTTTTACAGCACTGTCATTCATCACCATATGGCGGACACTTCAACGGAAATAAAACTGCAGCAAAATTCCTTCAATCAAGTTTTTTTTTGGCCCACTTTTTTTAAAGATGCTTATCTTTTTGCTTTTCAATGTGACAGGTGCCAGAGAACGGGAAATATTTCCAGGTGAAACGAAAGACCATTGCAAAACATTCTAGAAGTGGAAATATTCGATGTGTGGGGTATAGATTTCATGTAACCCTTTGTTCCATCATTCAGAAACCTGTACATCCTGGTTGCTGTAGACTACGTCTCCAAATGGGTCGAAGCAATTGCACTTCCATCCAATGATTCAAAAGTGGTGATCAAATTCCTTAAAAATAACATTTTCACTCGGTTCGGAACACCTCGTGCAATCATCAGCGATGGTGGCTCACATTTCTGCAACAGATACTTCGATGCAGTCCTATCCAAATATGGAGTTACTCATAAGGTTGCCACTGCTTACCATCCACAGTCAAATGGACAAGTTGAGGTTTCAAACAGGGAGATCAAAAGAATCCTAGACAAAACCGTTGGATCAATAAGGAGGGACTGGTCAACAAAACTAGATGATGCATTATGGGCCTATCGAATAGCTTACAAGACACCCATTGGTATGTCCCCATATCGATTGGTGTTTGGGAAATCATGCCATCAGCCAGTTGAACTTGAGCACAAGGCGTACTGGGCACTGAAGAAGTTGAATCTTGATTCACAAGCTGCAGGAGAGAAAATACTTCATCAACTCAAAGAATTGGAGGAGTTTCGTCTACAGGCTTATGAGAATGCCAGATTATACAAAGAAAAGACAAAGAAATGGCATGACCGAAAAATAGTGCACAGACAGTTGGAACCAAGGCAACAGGTGTTGTTGTACAACTCTAGGTTGAAACTTTTCCCTGGAAAGTTGAAATCTAGGTGGTCAGGTCCTTTTGTGATCACTCAGGTTTTACCTTATGGAGCTGTTGAGTTACTGGATCTCAATACCAACAACACATTCAAGGTTAACAGTCAGTGTGTCAAACACTACTGGGGAGAATCATTTGAGCGACAAAAAGAAAGTGTCACACTTTCAGATCCAGTCTAACAATCGAGAAGTCAAGTCTAGCTGACGACTTTAAATTTAGCGCTCGCAGGGAGGCAACCCATACAATTTTTGTATATATTGTGATTTGGTGTGATTTAATTTTGTGTGTTTAGTTTTTGCAGATTAAGACATTTCACGATGGAAGAAGCTCTCATAAATTTTCACAAGCAATTTCCTTCTTTCCCTTAAAAATCTCTGATGAAAGTCTACAAAGCTCGCTTGGAACGGATGAGGTTACTAACAATCCATGGTGTTCCTAATGACATTCGTTGGGTAATTGAAGCACGGGTCCGATTGGCAGGTGAGTCTTCTGACTCTTTTATTTCACATCTGCTTGGTTTTGGAAGAAGCACCTATGCAAAGAAATGTAGAGCTAAGCAAATGGGTGTTTGTCACAAATGTGCACACTGGAATTGCAATACTCGTTGTCGTTCTTTAGGAATGGTGTCTGATAACCGCAAAGATAAGATTAAATTCATTAGGGATGGCTTGAGTAAGAAGTCTTTAGATGATATATCTTCGACTCTTGAGACGCATCCCAGTGGATATGTTCATATAGCCTTTCGCAAATTACATACACAATTCAAAAAGAAAGACAGCAGTTAAGTCTTGGGAATCTGACTAAAAAAGACTATGTTTGCCAATTTATAAGAAAATTGGATGTGAAGCTTATCCCTGACGCATAGACGTTAATCAAGCTGTAAATTCTTGTACATATTATATCTCTTTATCTTTTCCTAATAATTGTGATTTGTTTTGTTGTTTTCTTTTATTTTCTCCGACAGGATCCAGAACTTTTTGACTATCACGATTTATTTTATTGTTTAACTAATAATTGTCATTTGGCAGGTACTAGTGCTATTATTTTACTCACCATTTTCAGGTATTATAAATTCAACTCATCATTGCACTTTTGAAGACATCCAGAGTAAAACATGGAAGCCACTTCAAGAAGACGAGTTGAAAACATCTGTGTGTTTTGCGGTAGTAGTGTTGGTGTTAAGCCACAATACGTAAAAGCAGCACATGAATTGGGTCGAGTCTTAGCTGCAAGGAATATGCACTTAATATATGGCGGAGGCAATCTTGGACTTATGGGGATCGTTTCAAAATCTGTACAGGAAGGAGGCAGTCACGTTTTGGGAATCATCCCAAAACCCTTGGCAGAGGCAAATCTTATTGAACCATCAAACAGAGAGGAATTGATTGTGCCAGGTATGTTTGAACGATTGGTAGAAATGATTAACCGTGTTGTTGCTTTTATTGCTTTGCCAGGTGGCTTGGGTACATTGGAGGAAATTTTTATTGTGCTATCTTGGGCGAACCTGAACATACACCAGAAACCAATTGGGTTGTACAACGTTAATGGATTTTATGATTTTCTTTATGTGTTTCTTGATGATTCTCGGAGAAATGGGTTCGTGTCAAAACCTATGAATGAACTCCTCTTTACTGCTAGAACTGCTCCGGATCTAATTGACCAACTCTTAGCATATGAACCACAAGTTGACCCTATCCTTTCAAAGATAAATTGGTCCGAGGACGATCGTGGTAAGAGGCATCAGATTAATCTGGATCTTAACCTTTAATTTCCTGTAGAATTTCAGCTAACCAGGTATTATCTTCTAAACTCTTCTTCTACTGTTTAAAGACATTGGGGACAATGTCTCATTTAGGTTTGGGGGAAGGAATTAGTTGATCAGTACCTTGTTTTTAGTTTGTGTGCTGCTTTTATTTTTAGTTCAAAAGTTTTCGAAAAATACAAAAAATTTGAAATTTTTTCAAAAATTACAAAAATATTTTGCGTTTTTGTGTTTTTATTTTGACTAAAAGGGTGAAATTGGTGAGAGATAGCTGAGTAAGGAGTTCCCACTCATGATACATATCTCAAACCCATTTTCGAAACAAGTTAATTTTTGTTTATTTCATTTTGAATTACATGGATCGAAGATGCTGTAAAAATATATATATCTGAAGTCTGAGTAATTAAGTTCGTAGGGGTGTCTTAACACCTGGTGCCCTAAAGCCAACTGGTTTGGGAGCCACCAACCCAAAGCTCGCTACATAGACGGAATGTATTGTATATAAATAAAAAAAAAATCAGAAAAATCGAAAAAATTACTCCATTGTTGCAAAAAGGTGTGAATTCTGATAAAACTTTAGGACAAAAATATTACTCTCTTATCAACTGCACTTGTGACTGTTGTGGGCAAAAATGAGTTGTTTAATATTTTGATAGCTGTGTATATGGAGAATGGTAAATATAATCGGAGAATTTACATATTCGGTAATTTAAAAAGAAAGAAAACAACTAGTATCTTGGAGTAGAAGTTTGACCTGATTAGTCACTAACTTCTTTATTCTCTTTTCTCTTGTCTTTTTGCTTTTGTGTGCATTAGTTTCATTACCTTTTTACTTTTGTAAAATGTTTGTGGGTATCATTGCTGTAAACCCTCATGAGACTACAACTCGTCCACTAGGGACACCTAGGGGTTTAAAGGTTTGTTGCATATGCTAAATGCAACGTGATCCCTACGAAAGTGGCTTAGTTAAATTTTATTTTAAATGTTATTTATGTTATTTTATTTTATGTTTTGCTCGAGGACTAGCAAAATGTTAGGTTTGAGGGTGTGATGAGTGATAAATCTATCACTATTTCCCACTCATTTAACCTAATATTTTGTATAGTTTCTTGAGTTTTGTGAATATTTTGATATGTTTTGTGTTATTTTGTAGATAAATAAAGTTTCAGGAAATTCTGGAGGTGATTTGGACCAAAACAGTGAAAATTGGAAAAAAGGTCATTTTGGTAATTTGTTCACGTCGAGACGCGCATGCCTTAGGCATCGCGACACCTAATGTGCGCCGGTCCCTTACTAACGTTCGCCGAGTCCACATGTCAGAATCTGAAAAGTTGACTTTACTAACGTGCGCCGTGCCACGTGTCACCATCACAGAGGATATGCTAACATGCGCTGGGACACGTGTCACAATCATATGGTGCCGACACTCCGCGTGACATGTGTCATCTTATCATTTGACCGAATCATCGGCGAATCTTCTTTTTCCACGTGTCATCTTCTCATTAAACCGAATCTACCTCGTGCCACGTGTCGAATTCTTATTGGGCCGACGAAATCCGCGTCAACAGTCAAAGTCAAAATGCGTGGACCAAATCAACTGTTCCCGCGTCGCGACGCCAAAGGCTTTGGCGTCGCGTCGCCCGTGACCTGCCGATGTCTATAAATTGAGCTCGAGATTTCAGTTTCAATTGTACCATTCTATCTCATTTCTTTGATGTAAATAGGGAGTCTTCTCTCTAGTTTCTTTTAGTTTCAGTTTTGTAATTAAATTTTGATTACTTTTTGTAATAATAGTAATTTACTTTCTTTATTTTTACAGTGTTTACTATTCAACCATGAGGAGGTAACTTTCCTCTGCTATGGTGAAAGGTAATTCTTTTACTATTGCTATTTAGATTAATCTCCCTTAAAAATAATATATTCACTATTTAAAATTTGACTTAAAATTGATACCGCCATATTGGTCGGTTGGTAATTCATTTTAAACTGGTTTAAACCTGACTAATCAAGGATACCGCCTATATGGCTGGTTGGCAATTAAATTTTCTTACCGCCTATATGGCAGGTTCATGGAAAAATCATACCGCCTTTATGGCTGATCGGAGTTAATTTGAATTAATCAGGTTACCGCCTATATAGCTGGTTGGTAATGTTATCATAAGTTTATATATTATTTTATGAGAGATATCTAAAATAGTAAATAGTAAAAGTAATTCATTTTACCTTAGCATTTTATTTTACTGTAATTTAATTTCAGTATTTACTTTACCGCATTTACTTTTCCGCATTTTTACTTTATGGCTTTTACTTTTAAGTTTTTACTAGCCCTAGTTATGTGTTGTAACTAAATTAGTTATCTAGGGTTGTGATGAATTCCAATATCACCGGTTTATAAGGGGTTAGATTATAGTTTGGGTAATATAAAGATTTATTTATTGAGTCTTAATCTTAATGCTTTTTATTAACTGGCCACTAATAAAATTGATTAGGTAAACTTAAAATGAACTAGACATAGGGATTTTAGGTTTAAGACCTTAGACTCAATAGCCCACGATCTTCCTTGAGGATAGATAACCCTTTAATAGATTTCCTTACAGGATAGGAATATACCTGTCGGGCGGGGGTAGCCATAATTGGAACTTATCTTAAAGAATCCAGGTAATTTGGTTGACATAGACATATGGTTCAATTGGGTTAGACTGGATATTTATAGTTGACCATCGGAAGAGGCTTTTACATAATTTAGTGTTCCAGGTTAATAAATCAATATTTTACCCGACTATAAGATAATCACTTCATCTTTAAATAATATTGGAAAGATTCACAACCCTAGATAGTTTTTAATATTGAATTTTCTTAAAACTACTTTCAAGCAATTTTATTTTCTTGTTTTTAAATTCAAAATCTTCACCATTTCAAATCAATCAATCAATCTGTTAGATACTAGTAATCATTTGACCTCATAAAATTAATAGATTAGGTATTAAGTCCTCATGGGATCGATACTTTTTATACTATTTGAACGATACGTGCGCTTGCGTTATACGCGTGTGTAAGCACTGGTCACCCAACCTAACGATAGTCGTTATCAGTGCTGATCACCTTCGTAGCCACTTGGTCAATGTACTTGCTTAGATAATCATTTTTTTACCAAATTTTCTACCTGCTCCTGCAGGTCTCTACATCCGTTCATGGCATGTCCCTTTACATTATGGTTCAAACATAAGCTCTGTGATTTTCCTTCTCAATCGGGAACCTCCTCATGTTGGGCTTAGATAAAAAACCTTACCCTGGATTTCCTGAATTATCTGGGCCAGAGATCTGTTCAGGGGGGTGCACACTATCCCCATGTTAACATGGTTGACCTGGACATGCGGCCTCCTGTTTTGAACTTGATTATTCTGAGGCATCAGCCTGAGCTCATTTTGCCTCGGGACTGGTCTCCCCATATCTCTTCGCAACCCTGCTGACTATCTGGCATGAGTACTTGGGTCCTCTAGGTGCCCCCTCCTCGGAAAATATTCTCCTCTTCCTCTATTAGCACAAACTTCCTCGCCTGCTCCAAAGTCGCAGCATATTCTGGTATCTCTTGGATCCTCAGGTGGGACCACAATCTCCTGACCCTTAGAGCTCCTTTAAAACTTTCCAAGGCCTCTGGGGACTCATACGCTCGACCTCTAAAACCAGGCTGTGATACTTGTCGACAAAGCTTTTCAAAGATTCATCATCTTCTTGCTTCATCAACCTCAACGACCCCATCGTCGTCATCGGTACACATGCCCCTTTGAAATGTCGCATAAAGGATCTCCTCAATTGTTCAAAGCTGTTGACACTCCCCAGGTCAAATTCCTGAACCACAGGCTGGCTGATCCGCCCAAGGTCAAAGGGAACACCTTGCAGATGGCCTTTTCGACCCTTCCCTGAATCTCCACAAACAAAACGAACTTCTCAACATTAGACTTGAGGTCTGTGATGCCTTTGTAAACATCTATGGAGGGCATTGTGAGCCTCGTTGGAAATCTCATCGCCAATATTTCCTCCGTGAAAGGGGGCGTTGTCTCTAAGTCTTGGTCACTCATTGGTTCGTCTTTTATATTTTCCTCCATTTTTTCATCTCCTTCCGAAACCAGCTCTTCATTCGATTCTCGGACCTGTCATGCTCTCGACCTCGGGTCTCCCGGTGTCTTCCACCTGTGGCACAGTGTCCTCCGTAAAAACGACCACGCCATGCCACCACCAAACTACATGATCAACTCAGGCTTACCCGAAGAACATGTATTACAAATCATCCATCAACAAGCCTACATCATGGGAATATGGGACACTAGCGATAGTGAGAAAAAAGAAGGTAAAAATGATTGATTTTTGGAGGACTTCTCGAGCAGTGATGATGAAGAGGTAAGAATTATGACAATAGGTGATCGAATTTACAATAACACTGTTGAAAAAGAGAAAGGGAAAAAGAAGGAGGAGAAAATAAAAGAGAGTGAATGTAAAGATGAAGAGAATACCTTACTCTAGTAGTTAAAGAAAACACAAGCCCAAGTCAGTATATAGGAGTGTTTGTGTTCATCCCAAGAGCATAGGAGAGCCATGGTTTGAATTCTTGGGAAAAATCATGGTACCAGCCGATACGGACCCAACTGTAGTTATAAAGCCCTTCCAAGAAGAGAATATGCAATCTATCACTTTTACTGAAATAGAACTCATGATGGAGGGAATGAACCACATCCGTCCACTTTTCATTATAGCAGAAGTCATGGGCAAGAAGACCTCATGTGTAATGGTAGACGATGGGTGCTCCATCAATGTTTGTTGGCTAGAGATATTGCCAAGAATGGGCATTTGACACGAAGAATTGAATCCATCTCACATGACCATCAAGGCCTATGATGACAGTAAATGGGGAGTGGGGGGACTTTTGCAACTGTGGTAAAGGTGGTCCCTATCGAGGATAAAGTAAAATTCACAATACTGAACATCTCGGCCACCTTTAAACTGCTCTTAGGCCAACCCATGTTCCACAAGCTTGTAGGAGTACCATCCACACTGTATCAAATGATTAAATTCTCGCACGGATGGGAAACAATCACCATTAGAGCCGAAGCAGGCTACGCAGTAGCCACCCTAGAGGTGCAGCCCTTTACAAGATTTCAAGTTGCAACAGTTTTCAAGGAAATGGTGAACCCCAATGTAGCAAAGATTATGAAGAAGATTAATTATAAACCCAATACTGGACTAGGGGCGCAAGGCCAAGGAGTAAGTATGTTACCTGATTTCAATGGATAGACAATTAAAAGAGGGCTAAGATATTGCTCAAATGAAGTGTAGGAAACGTTTTCCTTACGCAGCGGAAACGCCTAAGGCACACAGATCAGAATTGAAATTTTTTTCTACTCTTCCCTTTGAATGGCTGAATGCAACCAGTACCACCACTGAAATTTTACATCTGTTTTAGATAAAATTTCAGCCCCGAAACAGCCCCGGAACAGTCCCTGAATAGCCGCACAAAAGTTGGATTGTTTTGGACCCGATTCGCGCCCAGTGCACTGCCGAAACAACCCCTAAAAATGCGTGGGCAGTGGCTGTGTTTCAGTTCTGATTTTTCACTTGAAAACAACCCCAATACAGCCCCAAAACAACCCTATATGTTCCCCAAAAATTCTGGATTAAAATGAAACCAAACCGAGTTACTTTTTACCAAGTAAGTGGCGGTAATGAGCAAAATTAAGGCTCACTGCCGAGTACCAAACAAGAAAAAAGATGAAGATGATTATTTGTTCGACACCACAAAGTCTTCTGAGCTATATCTCATTACCAACGGAAACTAGTGTGGGCTAGACTCACAAAATAATCCCTAAACGATTTAGAGATTGAAACACACTTGTATTTTTATTTGTTTTTCTTCTTACTCTTTGTTTTTGTTTATCTCAACTTTTGAGAGAGAATTGGAGAAGAAGAAGTTGGAGGCTAGGGTTAGAAAGAATTTCTTAATAAAAAGAAAAATAATTTTTCTTTTTATACTTAGGTTTATTTGTTTCCAAAATAAACAAATCCTTTCCCCTCCCATCAAGTCAAAATTCGGCCAAGGAAGTATTTTTTTATTTAATTTTTGTAACATCAAAATCAATTACCATAATGGAAAGGATAATATAAAAATAAAAGATTAATTCCTATTAAAAGAGTTGTAACTTCCAAATAAAGTCCAAGGGATTCCAAAACCCAAAATTTGGAATTTACACAATTAAACTTTTACTTAATTATATCATATATAATTAAATGCCAAGTATTTAATTATCAAATAATTACAAAAACTATATATTAAACTTTTAACATATAGTGTCAATTGTGACAAAATAATATTATTAATCATATTAATAATATTTATAACTTTGTGAGAATATAATTGGACTATCCAATTATATTAAATCCGCTATAGTAGATCGAGCTAGCACGGGGACCAAATGGACCTACGATTCCGAGCTCCAATAATCTCGAAATATTAATTAAGCTTTTAATTAAATATTCTGAATTATTAACTCCGAGTTATTCCACTAAGAACCCGAAGTTGTACTCTCGTTGCCGCAGATGGTATATTAAGCTAAACCAAGTCGGTGTCCATCGATATAGTCATTACATACAGATTAACCCTTTCACAAGTAACTCGAAATTAGAGCCAGGTCATAATATCTGTTATACCCCTCTAATTATTTTTACCTTAAGTACCATTGATTCTCTAATGAATGATTTATTCATAACCATTATGAATTATAATCTTTCTATTCGTAATAGAAAGACTTGAGTGCTCTAATCGTTCAAGTACCGAATTAACCCTTAAGAAATATACTTCTCTACTTATCGTAAGAATGAGTGAACTCCATGTCTTTGTAAAATGTCCCCAGCTACACACCAGACCATGCGCCCAAAGTTTGTAGCTATTGGTCGGGACTACTACACCAATCTCACCTTTATAAATCAAATGACATAGTCTGCCACGCAGGATTTTATAGTACACTCAGGATTAAGATCAATCCATATATGACCATCTAATAGATCAAAATAAATTTCTTTATTTAACAGATATTATAAGAAAGTCATTTCCATCTGGGTCCAGTCCTATATGATCACATCATACAAGGTGCATTCATTCTCATGTCTCCACATAGACGATCCCAGATCAAGGTCGTCATACAATTATAGAATGGACCGCAGCTATAGATAAACCACAAACAAATACCTATTTTGTTTGTTCTCTATGGACTATTTTAGATTACCAACATCAAACTTAAATCCTCTTGTGTATGACACTCATACACTAAGTCTGAAGGTACATGTGTAATCTAGGGTAAACAAGATAATTTACAATATGCGAAATATAAACAAACATTTTAATAAATGAATAATGCATCATTTTATTTCAAAATATATAAAACCGTTTACATTACATGAAGCTCAAGGGCATATATCCCAACAATCTCCCACTTGTACTAGAGCAAATGGGACATGTCACGTAATCCTAGACCATCTAGATGACCTTCAAACACTTTAGCCAACAAGGTCTTTATAAACGGATCAGCCAGGTTCTCTGCGGATGCAATCTTTGTGACAGAAACGTCTCTTCTCTGCACTATCTCTTTGATGAGATGATATTTCCTCTCTATATATTTTCCCCTCTTGTGGCTTCTTGGTTCTTTTGAATTTTCCACTGCACCACTATTATCGCAATAAAGTGTGAGTGGTTTATCCACATCTGGAACAACTTCTAGATCTGCCAAGAATTTACGGAGCCAAACTACTTCCTTAGCAGCTTCACAAGCTATTACACACTCAGTATCCATGGTAAAGTCAACAATACAAGATTGCTTTATACTCCGCCATACTGTCCCACCACCTAGGGTAAACATTGATCCAGATGTTGATTTCCTAGAATCGACATCCGTCTGAAAATCAGAGTCTGTTTATCCCCTTAAGATCATATCCTCACCGAAATATACAAGCATATAATCTCCCGTTCTCTTAAGATACTTGAGAATGTGTTTCACAACCACCCAATGATCCAATCATGGGTTAGATTGAAACCTACTGACTACTCCCACTGTAAAACAGATGTCCGGTCTCGTGCATAATATAGCATACGTAAGACTAATAACTGCTGAGGCATATGAGATATGTCTCATTTCCTCAACATCTTGAGGTGTCTTAGGAGACTATTCTTTTGACAAGTGAATTCCATGTCGATAAGGAAAATTTCCTTTCTTGAAATTCTGCATCCCAAATCGCACAAGGATCATGTCGATATAGGATTCCTGAGACATAGCTATCAGTCGTTTCTTGCGATCCCGAAGTATCTGAATCCCAAGAACATAACTAGCCTCTCCCAAATCTTTCATTTGGAATTGGTTAGCTAGCCAGGTTTTCATGTCCGATAATATCTTTACATCATTCCCAATGAGTAAAATATCATTAACGTATAAAATAAGAAAAACCACATTCCCGTCAATGACTCGCTTGTATACACAAAGCTCATCAACATTCTGCTCAAAGTCATAAGACTTTATCGTGGTATCAAATCTTATATTCCAAGATCGGGATGCTTACTTAAGTCCATAAATGGAGCTTTGCAGCTTGCAAATCTTTTGCTCTTGACATTGGGCTATGAACCCCTCTGGTTGTACCATATAGATACACTCATCAATATTGTCATTCAAGAATGAAGTCTTGAGGTCCATTTTCCAAATCTCATAGTCATAATATGCGGTAATGGATAGAAGAGTGTAGATGGATTTGAGCATGGCTACTGGCGAGAAAGTTTCCTCATAATCAACTCCCTCTTTTTGGGTATAACCATTGGTCACTAGCCTAGCCTTGAAGGTCTGTACCTTCCCATATGCTCTTTTTTTTTCTCTTGTAGATCCACTTGCAACCTATAGGTTTTACCCCATCAGGTTGGTCTACAAGTTCCTAGACTAAGTTGGAGTACATAGACTTCATCTCTAGGTTCATGGCTTGGAGTCATTCATCTTTATCAGAATCATCCATTGCACTATGATAGGTCATTGGATCATCTATACCATCGCTGGATGTGACAACTTGTGCCTCTCTAACTCCTAGATAGCAATCAGGTTGTCGTACAACCCTCACACTATGTCTAGGTGGTAGATCATTCTGATGAACTCGTATCCGACTCTCAGATGTTGAAGGTGTTTTGTATTTGTCAACTGTCATTGACGATGGTGTGCTGGTCGAACCATCAAGTAACTCATCGAGTAACATTTTACTTCGAGGTTTGAACTCCTTCATATAGTCCTCCTCTAAAAACGTAGCATTTTTCGATACAAACACTTTGTTATCTTCAGGGCTATAAAAGAATCCATCCCAAGTCTCCTTAGGATAACCTATAAATAGGCAGACTTGAGAACGTGGCTCCAACTTTGTAGTCTTATTCTTCAGCACATATGTTGGACACCCCCCATAAGCGGAAATGTCGTAAACTAGTTTTACGACCATTCCATAACTCTAAGGGAGTCTTAGGAACAGGCTTAGATGGAACTACATTAAGGATATGCATTGCTACTTGTAATGTATACCCCCAGAACGAACTAGGCAGTGAGATATAACTAAACATAGATCTTATCATGTCTAGTAGGGTCCGTTTTCTCCTTTCTGCAACACCATTTTGTTGTGGTGTTCCAGGTGCTGTGAGCTGGGATATTATCCCATGCTCAATAAAGAATTCCTTGAAATCTTTGTCAAGGTATTCTCCTCTACGATCTGATCGTAGAGTTTTGATTATTTTACCTAACTGATTCTCAACTTTAGCATGATACTCTTTGAACTTTTCAAAAGTTTCTGATTTTTGTTGCATTAGGTAAACATACTCATATCTAGAATAATCATGTGGCGAAGTATTCATAACCAACTCGGGCTCTTACATTCATCGGTCCGCAAATGTCCGAATGTATAAGCTCAAGTGGTTGACTGGCTCTTATACCTTTTCCAGTAAAAGGTCTCTTAGTCATTTTTCCTCCTAAACATGATTCGCAGACTGGTAAAGTTTCGAGCTTTAACTGGTTTAAGGCTCCGTTCTTTATCAATCTATCTATTCGGTCAAGGCTGATATGACCAAGTATAAGATGCCATAGATATGTGTCATCGTGAGAAATCTTTTGCCGATTAATTTTAGGTTTCTCAACTTTAAATATTTCAGCATTGAGTAGTGACCTATGTGTTAACGGTCTTAACAAATAAAATTTATTTTCTGAGTTTCCTGTGCATATGGTTAATCCATTTATACTAATAATAACCAAATTCTATTAACAGAAACTGAAAAACCATCATCCAAAAGTTTAGAAATAGAAATCAAATTCTTACGAAAACTAGGAATGAATGACACATTGTTCAAATTTAAATAACTATTATTTGTAAAATTGAAACTAGAAACTTCCACTGCTCTTGCTGAAATGGCATCCTCTGTCCTGACCCTCATGGTGTAGTCACCTTCAGCAATGTCTCTCCATGATTCAAGTAGCTGCAAAGAAGAACAAACATGGTTAGTGGCTCCAGAATCAACAATCCAACCGAATTTATCATCATCCACTAATAGAGATTCGATAACAAGTAAATCATATTTACCCATAGCCATTTTCTCATTCAGCCTAGCAAGGTATTTAGAACAATTCCTTTTCCAATGCCAGTTCTTGTTGCAGTGGAAACGCTTTCCCTTGGGCTTGGCATCCTTAGAGCCTTTCTTGTTCTTCTTCTTTATGGGCTTAGCAATAGCCTTCCTAGTTCCATTCTTCTTCATCTTTGCAGATTTTGAAGACTCGATAACATTTGCATCAGAACTGGGCTTACAAGGATCCACAAGCATGGACTCGTAGTGGGTGAGCTCATTAAGCAACTTGGTCAATGTAAAAGTCAACTTGTTCATAACATAGTTGCTTTTAAACTCTATGAAACTCTTCGGAAGAGTTTCCATAATCATGGTCACCTGGCTACGATCGTCAATATGAGCACCATGGGTTTCGGCTGTGTTGAGATAGGTCATCATCCTCAAGACATGTTCTCGGACTGATGTCTCATCCTTCATCCTAGCAGTCATCGCTGAGACCATAGCCTCATGATGTTGACGCTCCGAAGGCTGCCCGAACATGCTCTGCAATGACTCCATCATCTGAGACGCTGAAGTCATAAGCCCATGCTTTGCAGCAAGAACCTTAGACATCCCTGCTAGCAAGTAGCAGCGGGCTTTCTCATTAGCTGCGACCCATTTCTGGTAGGCATCGCGCACAGCTTGGCCAGCATTTCTAGCTGGCTCGAGAGGACACTCATCCGTCAGGATAAACTTTAGGTCTTCGCAGACCAGGATAGCGTTCATGTTACTTTTCCACTTAACATAATTTTCTCTCGTTAATTTATCATTTAGGAGTATGGAAATAATCGGAGAAACCATGGCTGAAAAATAAAATAAATATACATTTAACATTCATTCATCGCATATTAAAATTGTCAAACAATTTTGGCATAAAATTAAACATAATGCATGAACCATAAATAACGAATTAGAAACCTAAGAGAATTACTATGCCACGAAATTCTATCATCCCACAAATAAATGCCGCCGTAGGGTAGGTCAAGTATTTGCATGATAGATCAAGATAATCTCAATTGATTAATATATGCGGGAATAACTCTTATTCCTATATTAACCAACTACCATTTGATTCGATCAAGGAATTTAGATTAACAGTTAATCATTTCTTTATGAGTGTGACACATCGTTTCGGGACCCTTGGACTTAACTAGTGAAGTGTCGCCGTAGGGTAGGTCAGTTCACCAGATACATCTAGAATCTCTATCCTCTCGGAATCCAAACTTGATATTGACCCAAAATGGACACCATCAGTAAGAGGACGAAAACAAAGTCATCTCGAGGCGCCTTTTGAATCTCACGTTTTCGGACTAACAACGGAGATCGCAGGATATACTGTCGTATATCCCTCTCACACTCACTATTTTGAGTTTAAGGTTTCTATTTATAAAATATCTAATATTTTAATCTAACTAGTGTGAATAAATTTATGGCGACAAAAACTGGACTGTTTTGGACCCTATTCAAACCCAGTGCACTGCTGAAATAGCCTCTGAAATGCGTGGGCAGTGGTTGTGTTTCAGTTCTGATTTTTCACTTGAAAACAACCCCAACATAGCCCCAAAACACCCCCATATGTTCCCCAAAAATTCTGGATTAAAACGAAACCAAACCGAGTTCCGTTTTACCAAGTAAGTGGCGGTAGTGAACAAAATTAAGGCTCACTGCCGAGTACCAAACAAGAAAAAAAATGAAGATAATTATTTGTTCAACACCACAAAGTCTTCCGAGCTATATCTCATTACCAACGGAAACTAGTGTGGGCTAGACTCACAAAATAATCCCTAAACGATTTAGAGATTGAAACACACTTGTATTTTTATTTGTTTTTCTTCTTACTCTTTGTTTTTGTTTATCTCAACTTTTGAGAGAGAATTGGAGAAGAAGAAGTTGGAGGCTAGGGTTAGAAAGAATTGCTTAATAAAAAGAAAAATAATTTTTCTTTTTATACTTAGGTTTATATATTACCAAAACAAACAAATCATTTCCCCTCCCATCAAGTCAAATTCAGCCAATGAAGTAATTTTTTATTTAATTTTTGTAACATCAAAATCAATTACCATAATGGAAAGGATGTTACAAAAATAAGAGATTAATTTTTATTAAAAGAGTTGTAACTTCCAAATAAAGTCCAAGGGTTTCCAAAACCCAAAATTTGGAATTTACACAATTAATCTTTTACTTAATTATATCATATATAATTAAATGCTAAGTATTTAATTATCATATAATTACAAAAACTATATATTAAACTTTTGACATATAGTTTCAAGTGTGACAAAATAATATTATTAATCATATCAATAATATTTATACCTTTGTGAGTATATAATTGGACTATCCAATTATACTAAATCCTCTATAGTATATCGAGCTAGCACGGGGACCAAATGGACCTATGATTCCGAGCTCCAATAATCTCGAAATATTAATTAAGCTCTTAATTAAATATTCTGAATTATTAACTTCGGGTTATTCCACTAAAAACCCGAAGTTGCACTCTCGTTGCTACAGATGATATATTAAGCCGAACCAAGTCGGTGTCCATCGATAATATCCGTTATACCCCTCTAATTATTTTCACCTTAAGTATCTTGATTCTCTAATGAACGATTTATTCATAACCATTATAAATTTTAATCTTTCTTTTTGTAATAGAAAGACTTGAGCGCTCTAACCGTTCAAGTACCGAATCAACCTTTAAGAAATATACTCATCTACTTCTCGCAAGAATGAGTGAACTCCATGTCTATATAAAACGTCCCCAGCTACACACCAGACCATGCCCCCAAAGTACGTAGCTATTGGTCGGGACTGCTACACCAACGTCACCTTTGTAAATCAAATGACATAGCCAGCCATGCAGGAGTTCGAAGTACACTCAGAAATAATATCAATCTATATATGACCATCGAGTAGGTCGAAATGAATTTTTTTATTTAACGGATATTATAAGAAATTCATTTCTATATGGGTCCAGTCCTATATGATCAAATCATACAAGGTACCTTCATTCTCATGTCTCCACATGGATGATCCCGGATCAAGGTCGCAATATAATTATAGAATGGACCGCAGCTATAGATAAACCACAAAGAAAATACTCGTTTTGTTTGCTCTCTATGGATTATTTTAGATTACCAACTCCAGACTTAAATCCTCTTGTGTATGACACTCATACACTAAGTCTGAAGGTACATGTGTAATCTAAGGTAATCAAGATAATTATAAACAATCATTTTAATAAATGAATAATGCATCATTTTATTTCCAAACCTATAAAAACCATTTACATTACATGAAGCTCTAGGGCATATATCCCAACACGAAGAAGCAGGAGGTTCAAAGAGAAAATGAAATAAATTAGAGGACTTTTTCATGAGGGCAAGATATGAAAGAACTCCAGAACCGTATAAATTCAATGGGATTATCATGCCAGGCTTCGAGATTTTTGTAGATGTAATGGGATGGAAATGGGGTCCGGTGGTAAAAAGCAAGAAGTATGAAAAGGTAGTTGAGTCAGAGATAGAGTTAATGGAAAAGTGGGAAGAAGAGCTGTTTAAGATAGAAGAAGTGACATTGGAAGAACTTGACACAAGCGAATAAGAAGATTATGAAGACTTCTATGTACCCCAACTATTTGATTGTAATCTTGCAATAGAAAGTAATAAGATAAATGATTTTGCTTACTTGTTTGAACTTTTTTTCTTTTGGCATACATCATCACGTGCATGACATGAACATATTTGACATAAAATCCACTAAAACTGATGCATTTAACCTTGGTACATGTGAAAACCCTAATATTATATTAATTACGAGTGACCTTACCCTTTAATAGAGGAAAGAATTAGAGAAAATATTTAAAAAAAATATGCAAAAGTATTTGCCTGGTCATATGAGGATATTCCCGGAGTAGAGAAGAGTATAGCATAACACATGATACCAACGTATTCAAACATGAGGGATGTAAAGAAAAAGCTCTGAAGGATGAGGCCAGAATGGGTAGGGAAGATTAGGGAAGAAGTAAAAAAACAAGTAGAGGTATGCTTCTAAGAAGTGGTGAAATACCTAGAATAGTTCACCAACATAGTGCCCATTCCAAAGAAATGTGGTAGTGTTAGGATGTGTTTAGACTACATGGATCTCAATAAGGCCTGTCCAAAAGATGATATTCTACTACCTTACTTAGATTTCTTAGTACACAGCGCTGCCCTATCAGCCATATACTCATTCGCATGTGGTTTCTCAGGATACAATCAGATCTTCATAGTAGAGGAAGATAAGCACAAGACAGCCTTCATTATGAAATGAGGAACATATTGTTATACGATAATGCTTTTCGGGTTAAACAATGTATGATCCACCTACCAACGGATGGCCACTACCTTGTTTCATGACTTAATGCATAAAAAGTCGAGGTGTATGTAGATGATATGATGGTCAAGTAGGAAACAAGAGAATGACACCTCATGGCATCAAAAAAAGTTCTTTCAGAAAGTGGACATGTAAAACCTCAACTCAACCCTAATAAGTATGTATTTTGGGTCACATCTAGAAATTTATTGGGGCATATGGTGGGAGCTAAGGGAATAAAGTTGGACTCAGGAAAAATTAAGGCGATAACGGAAATGCCCGCATCAAAAACAGAGAATGAGGTAAGGGCTTTTCTAAGGAAGATATAATATATTAGCCGGGTCATAACCAAGTTAACATCGGTATGTGAGCCCATCTTCAAGCTGCTTAGGAAAGATCAACTAGTAGAGTGGAATGAACAGTGTCAGGTAGCCTTCGAGAAAATCAAGAAATATTTGACTAACTTACCGGTCTTCAAACCTCCAAGACCCGAGAAGCCACTAGTCATATATCTAACGGTAGAATCTAATACGATGGGGGCTAGGCTGATACAGGAAGATGATATGGGGTTCGAACATGTGGTCTACTACCTTAGTAAAAAAAATGTTGCCTTATGAGATGCGTTACCAAGAGGTGGAGAAAATTTGCTTAGCAGTGGTGTGGGTTTCTAGGAAATTACTGCATTATTTCCAGTCCTACATGATACAAGTGGTCACTAAGGAAGATCCGCTGAGATACTTGCAGTCTGCACCTTCTATGGTAGGAAATTTAGGAAGGTGGTTGTTGCAACTCGCTGAGTTTGACATCGAGTGCATCACCAAGAAAGGGATTAAAAGGCGAGTCGTGGCCGAATTCCTAGCATAACAACTGATTGAAGGAGAGAGGTATGAATATGAGTTCTCTGATGAGGAGGTAATGGCAATAACCATTCAAGGATGGAAGATGTACTTTGATGGAGCTATAAATTGCAAGGTCGCAGTGATTGGAACTATTATAGTCACCTAGAAGGATATATTGTCCCTATGGCTAAAAGGCTAGATTTTTCAATCACTAATAATATAGCTAAATACGAGGCATTTATATTTGGATTAGAAGTCTTAATAGCCCTATGAGCTGAAGATGTAAAGGCTTTTGGAGATTCAATGTTGGTGGTTAAAAAAATCCGAGAGGAGTGGGAATAAAAGGAAGAAAAATTAAGGTCGTATCTAGCATACCTCAAAACATTACTACGAAGCATCCCATGATACACTTTCAGCATTTGCCTAGAGAGAAGAACTAAATGGCTGATGCCTTAGCCACTTTAGCTGTAGCATGGGAAAACCCAGGCAAGATAATGATGTGGCCGCTAATTTTGATGACTGCGAGTAAGCCCGCTTATGAGATTGAAAAGTCATGGAGATTGAAAGAGACGACGGGAGGCTATGGTACTATGATATTCAAAATGTTATGGATAATGGGGAATTCCCAGAAGGGGCAAGCAGAAAAGACAAGTTGGCTATTCAAAAACTGGCCTCCAGTTCATTAGCTTGAAAGGAAATCTATACAAGCGCCAGAGCAACAAAATGCAACTGAAATGCCTAAAGAAATAGGAAGTTGAGAAAGGGATGGAAGAAATCCACGTAAGAGTATATGGTCCACATATGAGCAGGCTCAATCTATCAAGGAAAATTGATAGGCAAAGATTTTACTGGTTGACTATGGAAGCAGATTGTGCAGAGTTAGTGAAGTGAAGTCATGATTGTCAAGCACATGGGAACCTAAAACACTTACAGCTGATAAAACTACATGGGTTGGCAGAACCTTGGCCGTTTTCAGCATGGGGAATCGACATGATTGGTGAGATCAAACCACAGGCCTCTAGTAGACACAGATTTATAGTACTGGCAGTAGATTACTTTTCTAAACTGGTAAAAGCAGAGTCCTTTCGTAATGTCACAACCAATCAAATGGCTAAGTTTATAGCTTGAAACATCATTTGTCAATATAGGATGCCACACCTTGTGGTGACAGATAATGGGGTGTAGTTTCAGGGAGATACCAAAGTCATGTTACAGATGTATGAGATATGACATTACAAGTCTTCCCCATATAGACCACATGCCAATGAAGCAGTAGAGGCCGCTAATAAGATTTTGAAGAGGATTTTGGCTAAAATGATGGAAAACTACAAATATTGGGCGGAAAAGCTGCCATTTGCGTTATGAGGGAATAAAAATTCGATTCGAGCTACAACAGGAGCTACGCCTTACTCATTAGTGTACGGGATGGAAACCGTGTTACTCGTGGAAATTGAAATATGATCAATGTGCATCATGAAGGAAGCGGACCTATCCCAGCACAAATGGATGACAGAAAGGCTCGAGCAGTTGGCTTTATTGGATGAGAAGAGGATGAAGGCATTTTATCGCACCCAAATATACCAAAAAAATGATAGCCATAACTTTTAACAAGAAAGTCAGGCCAAACAAGATCAATGAAAGAGATCTAATGCTAAAACAGTCACAACCGATGACAATGGACCCGAGGGGGAAATTCATGCCTAACTGGGAGGGGGCCTACTTAGTCAAAAAGGTGTCAAAGAATAGAGCAGTGTGCTTGTCTGATATGGAAGACAATGAATTCATGGAACCCATCAACACAAATAAATTAAAGAAATACTTTGCATAAAAAAAGGCTCGTTAGGCTGAAAATCCACAAAGGACTGCCTAAGAAAAATTAGAGCATCCCACTAAACCCAGATGGTTTAGGTAAAAGTTAGGGATAAATAAGCGAGCGGAAAATAATTAGTCGAAAAACCTGAAAAGACTGACTAGCAACATGGGTAAGCGACATGATGAAATAGATAAGTATAAATAACTATCACATATGTACCGAGAAAGAATGCTGAAATTTTATTGAAATAAATGTCAAAATGTTCATGAAATGCACAAATATTGCCAAAATAAAATAAAAAAATATCTCAAAACAAGCATGCATAAATCATCATTTTCTCATTTTTAGTGCAAGATCTAAATCCGAAAGACCAGTCAGAGAACCATGACCATCTAGCATGGGAATAGATTCTGTGGGAGTAACAGTCCACATATGTTGATGAGCCCAATTATCCCACAAGTGACTTAAGAACCACCAAGATACCAGACCATTTTGATATGTGCGTTTCTTGAAGGATAGATGCGGAGAACCCCCGTACTGTCGCAATAACCTGAATTGAAGATAGAAGAAGCTAGTGTAAAGCCTTGAGAGGGGCACACAATGCCTATAGAAGTCGAGGTTGACGTAGTTAATACGCCACCAAAGACACGTCTATTGTATGTCTGCATCAGATACCTCGGCCATCCATTCCCTCCATGTAAAAGGAAAATACAGATACTAGCATAGGAGTAATGAGCTTCGATTTCTCTTGCAACCACACCTAAAAAAAGACGTTGTGTTAGCTAGCTGGGTTGAAAACCCTAGGGGCAGCCCAGACAGAATCACAACAGTCCGTTAGAGTGAAAATTCGAAAGGACAGTCTAGGAAAAAGTTAGGGCATACCTGTAAGAGCAAATGACTACTTAGAAAATGGTTGGTGGGCTTCTACTTAATCCTATTTAAGCCATTGAGTGTCTCGGCCAAATTAACTGGAATATGGTTGTAACCACGTCTGATGCCATGGATAATGTGGAGTAGCCGATAGTCACCTCTCTCACTATCGGACTCACCAAGAGATATCGAGCCAATATACAAATCATGGTCACACTCTTTCGACAATAAGACCGACTATCGAAGAAGATGCCTCCGTGAGCACTTTCAATTCAGTAGACGTAGGACATGGTATGACTTTCTCCATTTCATCCGGACTAAAAAGAAAGGCTTCAGAAGCCTCCAATGGATAATAGTTCCTAAAAAATAGTGTGGCCAATGGGGTGGAACGATAGAATCTCAGGCCCAAAATGATAGCAAATTCCTCATACAATGGGCATAGTTCATGTATGCGGAAACATAAAACATGATTTTCAATATCCCATAAAGACAAAATTGCCTTCAAAAGAATAGTCTATCTTGACTCGATGGAGATGTTGTATCGTAGAGAACAGGGACATATATGGGAGCAACCAGTCTGAAACAGCCCAAATCAAAGGCAGAACATCGTCTTGCAAGACTTAGGCCATTACTATAGGAAAAGACGTCGGATATGTAAATGTTGGATCAAATATATGAAAAAGACTGGCCGAATATTCTCTAGAAGACCAGATGGGACCAACAGTAAGACGATTGAAGTGACGGTGTTAGAAGGGCAATGAAGACCCCATGATGGATGAAAATGGAGGAAAAGTGATCTACGATGATCAAAATAATATAGAAACAAGTTCTATTTATAAGGTTCTAAAAAACCTGAAGTATGAACGAATTTTTGATCTCGAGTAGGACCATGTGGGCATAAGGTGTAAGAATATATCCGGCCAGACGTATGGCACATGTCCGGCCGGATTTGTCACCAAGTCATGTCAGACATTATGGCCGCTGTTAATTGGTTTTAAAGAAGAAACGTGGAATGAACAAAATGTTTTATTTTCATTACATAGTAAAGTTTGTACAAATGGTTGGTGATTACAATGAAAGCAAGAAAAAAAAACGGACTACTCTGAAGACATTTCCTCGCCGAACTCATCCGATCTCTCCTCCGCGATCTTAGGTGCTCACGATGCCTCCCCATAATGCAATACCTTGGTACGAACCTCTTATCTCCTGGATTTGGCCTCCAAATGAGATAGACGTTTGTGCGCACGCTCGAGTTGGCACTCAAGGCATTCATAATCTATAGCTCGCTCTTCCATTTCCTCTACGCGGTGTTGGTGGTCCTTAGTTTGCGCATCCAACAAGCCCTACAATAGGATAGCATATAAAAGTTAGGAAATCATGCATACATGCATACATGCGTATTCACATTTATGTTAGGATATATGCCCTAGAGCTACATGTAATGTAAATGTCTTTATGTGTTATGAAATAAAATAATGCATTATTCATTTATCAAAGTGTTTGTTTAATATCGCATATTATAAATTATCTTGTATACCTTAGATTACTTATGTGATTTCAGACTTAGTGTATCAGTGTCATACACAAGAGGATTTAAGTCTGAAGTGAGTAATCTTAAATAGTCCATAGAGAGCAAACAAAGCGGGTACTTTATTTGTGGTTTATCTATAGCTGCGGTCCATTCTATATTTGTATGGAGATCTTGATCCGGGATCGTCCATGTAGAGACATGAGAATGGAGGCACCTTGTATGATGTGATCATATAGGACTGGACCCAGATGGAAATGACATTCTTTTAATATCTTTTAAACGATTAAATTCATTTCGATCTTCTAAATGGTCATATATGGACTGATCTTAATCTTGAGTGTACTACGAACTCCTGCTTGGCAGGCCATGTCCTTTGATTTACAAAGGTGAGGTTGGTGCAGCAGTCCTGACCAATATCTACGTACTTTGGGGGCATGGTCTGTTGTGTAGCTGTGAATATTTTACATAGATATGGAGTTCACTCCTTCTTGCGAGAAGTAGAGGAATATCTTTCTTAAGGGTTGATTCGGTACTTGAACGGTTAGAGCGCTCAAGTCTTTCTATTACGAATAGAAAGATTAAAATTCATAATCGTTATGAATAAATCATTCATTAGAGAATCAATGGTACTTAAGGTAAAAATAATTAGAGGGGTATAATGGATATTATGACCCGACTCTAATTACGAGATACTCGTGAAGGGTTAATATATATAGTGACTATATCGATGGACATCGGCTTGGTTCGGCTTAATATATCATATGCGGCAATGAGAGTGCAACTTTGGTTTTTAGTGGAATAACCAGGAGTTAATAATTCAGAATATTTAATTAAGAGCTTAATTAATATTTCGAGATTATTGGAGCTCGGAACCGTAGGTCCATTTGGTCCCCGTGCTAGCTCGATCTACTATAGTGGATTTAATATAATTGGATAATCCAATTATATACTCACAAAGTTATAAATATTATTAATATGATTAATAATATTATTTTGTCACACTTGAAACTATATGTTAAAAGTTTAATATATAATTTTTGTAATTATATGATAATTAAACACTTGGCATTTAATTATATATGATATAATTACGTAAAAGGTTAATTGTGTAAATTCCAAATTTTGGGTTTTGGAAACCCTTGGACTTTATTTGGAAGTTACAAATCTTTTAATAGGAATTAATCTTTTATTTTTTGTAACATCTTTTTCCATTATGGTAATTGATTTTTATGATACAAAAATTAAATAAAAATTGCTTCCTTGGCCGATTTTTGGAGTAGATGGGAGGGAAAGGATTTGTTTGTTTTGGAAACAAATAAACTTAAGTATAAAAATAAAAATTGTTTTTCTTTTTACTTAACCTATCTCACTCTAACCTAGCCACCTTTCTTCTTCTTCTTCTCTAATTCTCTCAAAAGTTGAGAAAACCAAAAACAAAAGAAAATGAAGAAAAACAAAAATCAAAAGAACAAAAGTTGTTAGTGTGTTTAAATCTCTAAATCATTTAGGGATTATTTTGTGAGTCTTGCCCACACAAGTTTCCGTTGGAACGAGATATAGTTCAGAAGACTTGTGATGTCGAACAAAATTCATTTTCATCTCTTTCTCTTTGTACTCAGCAGTGAGCATTGGTTTTTGCTCATTGCCGCCCCTTTCTTGGTGAAACAGAACTCGGTTTAGTTTCGTTTTAATCCAGAATTTTTGGGGAATATTTTGTGATGTTTTGGGGCTTTGTTGGGGCTGTTTTCAAGTGAAAAATCAGAACCAAAACACAGCCGCCGTCCACGCATTTCAGGGGCTATTTCTGTAGTGTGTTGGGCACAAATCGAGTCCAAAACAGTCCAATTTTTGTCTGACAGTTTGGGGTTGTTCGAGGACTGTTCTTGGGCTGTTTCGGGGCTGGAAGTTTGCTTAAAACAGTAGCAAATCTTCAGTGGTGCTGCTGGTTCCATTCGGCAATTAAAGGAGAAGGGTATGAAAATTTTTCAAGTCTGATCAGTGTGCCTAAATTGTTTCCGCTGCGCGAGGAAAGCGTTTCTTACAATTGGCATTGAGAGCAAGGTTGAAAAGTGTTATTAACCCTTCTCTTTTTCATTTAAAGTTATGGTTTTTAATATGTTTATATGAGTTATAAATATTAATATGCTTGTTTAGATGAGTAGACACAAAATAATATTCATATGATGAATGTTTTTATTATTTCATGTGATGAATGGATTTTGCATTGGTCGTAAATTTTTCCGGCTCTTATTTTTGTAGTTGGTTTTGATTTTGGGATGTAAGGTCATAAGGCCATTTTCTACAATTGTTGTAATTTTATTTTTCGATGTAAAAAAAATTCAATTGTTGTAATTTGGAGCACCGTATTCGCAAAATGAGCCAACACCGCCTTGAAGCGGGATTTGAAGACCAAGGGATGCCTTGATAATTTTATGTACTAATTAGATTAGTATAGGAAAAATAAGAGTCCGATCAATGCAAAATATTTTTTGTTATATGTATGTTTAATTCGAATTGTTTGAATAACATGTCATATAGCTTAGGGTGCCTACTCTTGCATTTCACATGTCATAACATGTTTTAGATGCATTATCATTATAGACATGAAATATGATTTTATGTGATTTAAAGTGTTTAAATTATAATATGATATGCATGGAAATCAATTAATTGGATTAATTGGATTTATGGTTTAAAATTTGAATTCTAATATAATGGGCCTAACTAGTGCATAATAAATTTCATTGGTATATAGGATGGAAACTCAGATATAAATTCCATATCCGAATCCGAATGGATGGTAATGTGGTATGTACTCGGGATACAATTCCACATACCATTGGATTTTATAACGAACTAAGATTAATTAAATAGTTTAATATAAATCTTGACCTTTTAGGATTCTAAAATTTTAAACCTATTAGTGTTCTAATATTTTAAGAGTTAAAATATAATAGGTCACTAATATCACTCTAATTAAATTAGTTTAATTGAGTAATACTATTAGTAGAGACTAATGGATAATTAGTGATATAATTTTTAATAGTTAAAACCGGTTAGGTCACTAATGGTGAACTAGTGTAAATAAAAGTTATGATTTAGCCGCCATAAATATATTCACACTAGTTAAATTAAAATATTAGATATTTTATAAATAGAAACCTTATTTTAAAAATAGTGAGTGTGAGAGGGATATACGACAGTATATCCCGCGATCTCCGTTGTTAGTCTGAAAATGTGAGATTCAAAAGGCGCCTCGAGACTGCTTTGTGAACTGACCTACCCTACGGCGGCACTTCACTCGTTAAGTCCAAGAATCCCGAAACGGCAGGTCACACTCACAAAGGAATAATTAACTGTTAATAAAATTCCTTGATCGAATGAAATGGTAGTTGTTTAATATAGGAATAAGAGTTATTTCCGCATATATTAATCGACTACGATTGTCTCGATCTATCATGCAAGTACTTGACCTACCCTACGGCGACACTTACTTATGGGATGATAGATTTCTATGGCATAGTAATTCTCTTAGGTTTCTAATTCGTTATTCATGGATTCATGCATCATGTTTAATTTTATGCCAAAATTATTTGATGATTTTAATATGCGATAAATGAATGTTAAATGCATGTTTATTTTATTTTATTTTTCAGCCATGGTTTCTCCAATTATTTCCATACTCTCAAATGATAAATTAACGGGAGAAAATTATGTTAAGTGGAAAAGTAACATGAATGCTATCCTGGTCTGCGAAGACCTAAATTTTTTCCTGATGGAGGAGAATCCTCCCGAGCTGGCCAGAAATGCTGGCCAAGCTGTGTGCGATACCTACCAGCTAATGAGGAAGCCCGCTGCTACTTGCTAGCAGGGATGTCTGAGGTTCTTGCTACAAATCATAAACCTTTGGCTTCAGCATCTCAGATGATGGAGTTGTTGGACAGTTATGGCCCATAGCATCACTATTATTACAGATCATGGTGGTGTTGTACAAATTAACTATGTGACAAAGGAAATTGCTCTTTTATCATTTGTAGTTAGATTACCAAGATGTATAAATGATAAAGGTCCATATGATTAGTTCTGGATTGAGATGATATAAGACAGTATCAATCCACGAAGGTTTAATCATTAAATATCCCTAGTCGTAGTATTATCGAGATTGGACATCAATAATGTGGAATAGACTAGTATTGTATTTGTGCGCGTTGTGGGAGCATAACGACATAGTTCTCATATATTTGGGTATATGATACTCATGTAAGTGTAATAGGAGGTTGTGTTTACCGATGATACGGAAACAGCTTCGCTCTGGATAGACCCCTCGGAATTCCATTGGTAGTATGACTATGTGTCTATGGAAGTCCGAATCAGGGTAGGTGTATTTGGTCTTAACCTAAGACTTACACCGCTAATACTTGCGACAATCAATGTACTTTAGTTTTGGTCGTCCAGGGTATTAACAGGTTCTGTGTATGCCTCTTCTGGGTATATTGAGAATCGTAGTGTATTGGGTGTGATGTCGAGACAGAAGTATCACTCCAGTCATAGTGGAGATGATGATCATGTAGGATACGGTACTGGTGCTCTTATGTACTGCAATCATCGGGATAATATGACTAGGTCATGATTATCCGATTATCGAGACTAGTTACCAGAGATCTGATATGTGCTTCGTACGGGGCAGACACAATTCCAGCCCCAGGCCATGCACGTGACATCCGATACTGGATCGAAATACGCAATACTATGTATACTACGCCTGATATAGATCATATATTCCTATAAGAATATTTCTGGAGAATTGGGTAGGCATGATGCTTTGCTAGAGGCCAACCATGTCTTGTAAATCGGTAAAAATGTAGTACTAGGTACGTACGTGTTCAGATAGTCCGACGACCCGATTTACTGCCAACATATCTGGGGATCTCATGGGTCGCTTTCCAAAGATTCACCGATGACGTATGAATCGCACTTTATTAATCTGGGATTAATTAGATGAGAGAGAGAAATTAATCTGGGATTAATTACGGAGATATTTTATCTAGGATAAAATATTAATTAAAGAGAGAGAACGATTAATTTGGAATTAATCGATAAAATAATATATTCGATATATTATACGAAATTGGATTTCGATGCGGAATTAAAATTAGATTTTAATTCGGGCAAACGAGTTAATTTAGAATTAATTCGTTAGTGACGTGAATAGTGATTTTGCTAGGCATAATTATTTAATTACGTCGCAACAGAAAATTCGTTAATTTGGAATTAGCGAACCCGAGCCCGGGAGTATTTGTGGGCGCACTCGCATTTCAAATTCAAGTGCGGCCCACAAGTCACATCAAGCGTCAAATCATTAGTCACTTTGATTGATGTGATGTCTAGTCACTTTGAGTGATTGACAACATGTCACTATTGATTGATGGTGTTGGTTGGATGGCTTTAATGCCATTTACCAAATTTTGAATTTGGTATAACTTAATTGATTTTGGAAAATCAAACCAACCTAACACATTTTCTTCTCCTTCTCTCTTCCAACTTTCGGCCAAGGGCCATTTTCCTTCTCCAAATTTTGGCAATTTCCGAGAACTACAAGAAGGGAAATAGAAATTTTGTGGCAAAATTTCAAGAGTGCTAGCACACTTCCGGAGTCTTGCGAAGGTGATAGGGAAACCGACTTGTGAGCTTGGAATCACCATTCAAAAGCTTGGAGCTTGGACCGAAATTGGAGCAGAAAAATCAGCCCAAAGCCGAGACTTCAAGGAAGGAAAAGCTTGAAGATTTTGATGTTCCTCCCATCACAAAAGCCGATCGTTGTAAGTATGATTCCTCCATACTTCTTGTTATATTCGCACATGATCTCTTGCTTGATTTGATCCTTGGGACCTTAGAGAAACTCAACAATGGTATCTTGAGCCATTTTAAGCATGAAACTTGATTGGGTAAAATTGGGTAAATTGAATTTGAGCATGATTTGATAAAATTAATTGATTGAGTATGCTTGAATGATGTTGTATTGAAGTTGTATATGATCAATTTCATGAAAAGTTGATTGGATCAATTTTTGCCCAAATGTTGAGGCTTGGCCGAAACTAGTATATGCCCTAAGTCATGGTATTTTTTGTTTCTTTGATCATTGGATGAGTTGGAAAACATTGGGTAATGTTGATTTAGGATTTAATTGGATTAAAACCGAATCGGACAAAGAAATCCCAATAATGCCGTGACATTGAAGCATGAAAATTACGTGATTTTTTGAATCAAATGTGTTGGACATGTGTTGATGATAATGAGCATAATTAATTGTATAAATTGATGTTTTGGAAATGTTGATTTGAGTAATTAATTATGGCATACACTTTAAATTAATTAATTGTGAAATTTGGAATTTTGGTAATTAAATTAATTGGGCTTAATTTGGAATTGGGCTTGTAAAGTTGTAATTGGGCTTAATGGGCTTTGTTGGGCCAAGTTTGGTTTAGGATAATTGGTTGGATCCAATTGGGCCCAAAACCATATCCATAAAGTCCAATTATGACTTAATGGACCTTTAATTTTAATTGGGCCTAAATTGGTTTCTTGGCAAATGAGGGTGATTCCTTAAATGGGCTTTGGTATTTGGGTTTGACCCATATTGACCAAAATTTCATGCCTTAGAAATTAATTAAAAGCCTATTGGACTTTAAATTAAATTGACATTGGATGTTAATCGGGCTTTGAGACCCGTAACGATTAGATTTGGAATCTAAGTCGTAAAGGTTCGTTAATAAAGTGTAAATATTTAATTTGGAATTAAATAAATGAATTAATATTAAATGCAAATTAAATTGGATTTAATGTTGTAGTTTAGTATAATTCAAGAATTCGTACTTTGAGTACTTATTCGCAAAACGAGTTTGACTCGCGCAAAATCAAATCATTGTTTGAACTTTGGATGGTCATTAATTTTTAGATTAATTAATTAGATTAGATTGATTGATAACATGATTGTGTGAATACATGGATGCGATGTATGAATAATGTATATCGGATGGATATTAGATGGGTGAGGGCAATTTTGGAAATTGTTGTAATAAATTTAGAATTTATTGAATTGGACCTGCGTGTCCAGCCTATTACCTCTTGACTTTGTGTATTTCTCTTCTCACCTGTTCCCCTCAATGTAAATGAGGTTTCTTTAGAAGTGTTATGTAATCGGGTAGAAGTAATACTTGTGCTAGCGGGAGAGAGGAAATGGAGAGATATGTTATAGGAACAATGTGTTTAAATATCCATCCGCATATCATTATTATATTTATTTACTTACGCGCCTTATTATGTGTTTAGAATGCATGTTTAAGGGTGTATGATGATGAGACCTTAACAAAGATATTTAATTGGTTGCCAATTATGCGAAAAACCCTCACTATATATTAAGCGTTTTTCCTTCCATTGAGTGATTCTTACTCAAGATCCAAGACTGGCATTGGTTTGTTGGCCAAAGTCAAGATCTTTGTCCGTCACAGATGTGTTTGAATCATGAAGGCTTTGTTCCATATTGGTGTCTTGTCCAAGTTGTGATTTGTTGGCCAAAGTCAAGATCACTTCTTGTCCATCGACATTGATTACGAAGCTTTCCAAGGTCAATGGGTTCCGCTTAACTGGGATCACTAAGTTTGTTGTGCCAAAGCCAAGGCTTAGTTGATTCAGAGGAAAAAGGTTAGGAAATATATTGGATATATTGGCATATATAAGATATATGTTTCGGACTTGTATGTCCACCTACTTGATCTAGGAATTGGATGGGATCCAATTGATCTTAGAGATCTACCTAGTTAATTATCATACAATTTGTTGGCCAAAGTCAAGATTGTGTGTTATTTAATGGGATCCTAGCCCACTAGGAAACAAGGTTTCCCGAGTACTCTACAGAGAGTTAGAGGCTCGCCGAAAAATAGTGGGAGGCAAGTATTAAATTTTCAATATTCGTTTAGTTACTTGCCATACGCGCTCATTTCAATTTTTCGTCAATACGTAATTATTTATTAGTTGGACTAATATTTAATGTTGTTATAAATTAAACAGTTGGACTGTATCCAAACTATTTCAATTAATAGTTGATTTTATAATTGGATTATAGTAATCAATATAATTGAATTTAACCAATTAAATTATAGTTGATTATATAGTTAGACTATAGTAATCATTATAATCAATAGTACCTAAAATCATTGATTGGATAGTTGGACTATAGCAATCAAGATAATTGAAAGATTAGTGTTTAAAACATAATCCTGGGTGAAAATGTATTTAAACGACTTTAATTTTCAAATTGGGAATAATGCTTCAGAATAGTCCTGAAAACCGAGAAGTTACTTTATTTGATATAGTGACATCTCGAGCCTAAGCCCGGAGTTAAGCAAATAGTAGAACATAATCTTGGAAGATTAATGTGATGATAACTTTAGTGCTTAATCCATTAAGCTTGCCGCAAAGACTCCTTAATATCTTAGTCAGAACTAAGGATTAGATCCTTATAGTATGATAATGAAATTGAGGGATCTTCATAGATCTATCCTTAGATCTTAGAAGTACGAATTGCAATAGTAAACTCTTGGAGAGTTAATGGCTATGCTCAATGAGACAAAGCCAAAGTTTGCAATAAGGCAAGAAGCGCAAGACGCGTCTTATTTCAACATTCTAGAAGGCCATGGCTTGGCCAAAGGCTTCTGGGGTGTGGAAAAGGGCAAAGGCAAAGTCATTATAATATTCTGGGAAGACAAATGACATATCCCAAGATGTCTGCCAAAACTGTGGCAAACGGGGTCACTGGAAGCGTGACTACTGTATGGACAAGGCAGACATGAAGGAATTAAAGATGGTGCAAGGCTCCGACTTCAAATATGTTTGTCATAAACGTGTTCACTGCTAGTATTAAAATTAGATTTTAGATACTGGAAGTGGTACATAAATATGTACTGGTGTGCAGAATCTGCTGATTAGAAGGATACTGACTTCAGTTGAGATCTATCTACGAATTAGAAATGGGACGAGAGTCGCTATTTTAACCGTAGAAACCTAAGTTTAGGAACTACCCTTCGGGTGTGTACTTAAATTAGGAAACTGTTAAAATGTAACTAGTTTGACTAGATACATTGTCTCTATATCAGGGTTTAACCCGTTGCGGGTATACCTTTATACTCTAGAACACTAAAGTGTTTTATTTTATAAAGATGATATTGAGATAAACACATTAGATGTGAATAATAGTATTTATATTTTGAATATAAATAAATCTCAAACGTATAACATGACAAACAAATAGCTCAAACTGAATTAATCAGTTGAGACTTATATGTGGCATTATTGTCTGGGACACAATTAAACAAGACTCGTATATCCACACTTTCGAAGAGTGGGTACCACGAAAAATTTGATTCTATTCAAATGATGTCTACGAATCTAGTTTATTAGGCAAAGTGCCTATAACACCTTTTACTTTGTAAAAGTGCAAGTGCCACCGATCTGTTAGCCCTCGTTCATAGTAACGTAAGTGGGCCCATGTCTAGCTAGGCTAGAGGTGGATATGAATGTTTCATGACCTTTACGGATGTGGCATCGCGTTATGGTTATGTGTTTCTTGTGGAACACGAATCAGAAACTTTTGATAAATTCAAAGAGTTTCGACACGAAGTAGACAAACAGATCGGCTAAAGTATTAAACACCATGATTGGACCGTGATGAAAATACTTAAGCAATAAGTTTCTCAAATATTTGAAAGAGTATAGTATTCTTTCTCTGAGGACTCCTCCCGGAACACGTCAATTTGACGGTGTGTCCGAACTGAGAAACCAAATTTTGTTGGACATGATAAGGTTAATCATGAGTCACTCTGAGCTACCATTTTCTTCAACGAATACGCATTAAACAGTGCAGAACTTATTTTGAATAAGGTTCTATAAAAATCTGTTAGACAGACTTCATATTAGATATGAACAGGAAAGAAACTGGGTTTCTCATTCCTGAAGATTTGGGAATGCTGGGCATAAGTTTGGATGATACCAAACTAGAACCCAAATCGGATAAGTGTGTAATTGTAGGTTATCCCAGGGAAACCAAAGTATAGTACTTATACAACTCACTAGAGAACAATGTAATTGTTTTTCGCCATGCGGTTTTCCTAAGAGGAATACCTATGTGCAGTGGTAAGTGGGAGGAAAGTAAAACTCGATGAAAAATCGAAGTAATACTATTCCAGGCACCGAGTCCTTAATGGAACACAAATAGTTCATCAAGGAGGAAACTATACCAATAATCTTCGAATACACAAGAACCGCGTAAGTCGGAGAGAGTCAGAAAATAACCTGGGAGGTATGGGTTTCTGATCTCACCTCATAAAGATGACAATTTTATTGAGGAATACGAACTGACTGCGTATGAGGAAGTGATACAAGGTATCGACTCCCTATTATGGCAAAGTTCCATGATGTCCGAAATGGATTCCATGTAAACCAACTAAGTTTGGATACTAGTTGTTGTACCGGAAGGCATTGTGCCTATTGGTACTATATGAGTCTTCAAAGAAGACATACATGGAAGGAAAAATACCAACGTACTAAGCTGGGCTTGTAGCGAAAAGGTATCGTTATCAATATTGTGTCGATTACGATGAAACCTTTTACCCGTTGCCATGGTTAAATCCATTTGGATAATGCTTGCTGATGCTGCATGTTTCATTTATGAAATATGGCAGCTGAACGTCAAAATCGCTTTCCTTAACGGAAACCTTTTGGAGGATGTTTACAACATCCTGACGGTTTTGTCATACCAAAACGAGCAAACAAGGTTTGCGAGTTAATTCGATCCATGGATGGATTGAAGCAAGCATTGCATTCTTGGAATTATCGTTTTGATGTAATCATAATGGTATATGATTTAATTCAAAACGAAAATGATTCTTGTGTATATAAGGAGGTTAGTGGGAGCGCACTAGAAGTGATTGTCCTATATATAATAATGACATATCATTTCTTGGAAATGATATTCCCATAATACAGTCGGTGAAAGCTTGGCTTTCATGAAAACTCTCTGTAGAATTCTTGGGAGAAACAACCTTTATTCTAGGAATAAAAATTTACTGGGATAGATTTAAAGTTTTTGATACTCTCCGAGAACTCGTACATTGTAATAAATGTACGCGACCTGGTGTCTCATACGCTTTGATCATATGGAGTCACAATCGGGCCAATCCAAGTGATAGTCATTGGCTTGATGTTAAGAACATCCTTTAGTATCTTAGAAGATCTAAGGATGTTGTCTTATACTATGGAGAATGAGAACTTGAAGTGAGTGGGATCACCGTTGCAAGTTTCCTAACTGATAAAAACGACTATAAGTCGTAACAAAGGTACTATACAGTTTGAATAATGGAACAGTGAGCTGGAAATCGTCCATGCAAGATACTGTTGCCGAATAACAATAAAAGTGGATTATTGCTGCGGCTGAGGCAGCAATAGAAGCCTTCTGGATTGATAATAATCTAATTAGATTAGATGTAATTCTGTTAGCAGCTGAGCTAGGCTACAACATAGGCTAAAGAATTAATGGTCATCAACGATCCAGATATATACCTCAAATATTCATTTGATTCGTTCAGATCATACATCGTGGCGATGTGATGATCGAATAAATCGCATCAGATGATAACACTGCAAATCCGCTGACGAAAGCCTTTCCTCAGTAGAAGTTTGAGCGAACCGTACATAGTTTAGGTGTAGGACACTTGAGTGATTGGCTATAGGCCAAGTGGGAGATTGTTGGACAGTTATGGCCCATAGCATCACTATTTGTACAGATCATGGTGTTGTTGTACAAATTAACTATGTGACAAAGGAAATTGCTTTTTTATCATTTGTAATTAGATTACCAAGATGTATAAATGATAGAAGGTCCATATGATTAGTTCCAGATTGAGATGATATGAGACAGTATCAATCCACGAAGGTTTAATCATTAAATATCCCTAGTCGTATTATTATCGAGATTGGACATCAATAATGCGGAATAGACTAGTATTACACTTATGCGCGTTGTGGGAGCATAACAACATAGTTCTCATATATTTGGGTATAAGATACTCATGCAAGTGTAATATGAGGTTGTGTTTACCGATGGTACGGAAACAGCTTCGTTCTGGATAGACCCCTCGGAATTCCATTGGTAGTATGACTATGTGTCTATGGAAGTCCGAATCAGGGTAGGTGTATTTGGTCTTAACCTGAGACTTGCACCGCTAATACTTGCGACAATCAATGTACTTTAGTTTTGGTCGTCCAGGGCTTTAACAGGTTCTGTGTACGCCTCTTCTGGGTATATTGAGAATTGTAGTGTATTGGGTGTGATGTCGAGACGGAAGTATCACTCCAGTCATAGTGGAGATGATGATCACGTAGGATACGGTACTGGTGCTCTTATGTACTACAGTCATCGGGATAATATGACTAGGTCATGATTATCTGATTATCGAGACTAGTTACCAGAGATCCGATATGTGCTTCGTACGGGGCAGACATAATTCCAGCCCCAGGCCTTGCACAAGACATCCGATACTGGATCGAAATACGCAATACTACGTATACTACGCCTGATATAGATCACATATTCCTATAAGAATATTTCTGGAGAATTGGGTAGGCATGATGCTTTGCTAGAAGCCAACCATGTCTTGTAAATCGGTAAAAACGTAGTACTAGGTACGTACGTGTTCGGATAGTCCGACGACCGGATTTACTACCAACATATCCGGGGATCTCATGGGTCGCTTTCCGAAGATTCACCGATGACGTATGACTCGCACTTTATTAATCTGGGATTAATTACGAAGATATTTTTTCTTATATAAAATATTAATTAAAGAGAGAGAACGATTAATTTGGAATTAATCGATAAAATAATATATTCGATATATTATACGAAATTAGATTTCGACGCGGAATTAAAATTAGATTTTAATTCGGGCAAACGAGTTAATTTAGAATTAATTCGTTAGCGACGTGAATAGTGATTTTGCTAGGCATAATTATTTAATTACGTCGCAACGGAAAATTCATTAATTTGGAATTAGCAAACCCGAGCCCGGGAGTATTTGCGGGCGCACTCGCATTTCGAATTCAAGTGCGGCCCACAAGTCACATCAAGCGTCAAATCATTAGTCACTTTGATTGATGTGATGTCTAGTCACTTTTAGTGATTGACAACATGTCACTATTGATTGATGGTGGTGGTTGGATGGCGTTAATGCCATTTACCAAATTTTGAATTTGGTATATCTTAATTGATTTTGGAAAATCAAACCAACCTAACACATTTTCTTCTCCTTCTCTCTTCCAACTCTCGGCCAAGGGCCATTTTCCTTCTCCAAATTTTGGCAATTGCCGAGAACTACAAGAAGGGAAATAGAAATTTTGTGGCAAAATTTCAAGAGTGCTAGCTCACTTCCGGAGTCTTGCGAAGGTGATAGGGAAACCGACTTGTGAGCTTGGAATCACCATTCGAAAGCTTGGAGTTTGGACCGAAATTGGAGCAGAAAAATCAGCCCAAAGCTGAGACTTCAAGGAATGAAACGCTTGAAGATTTTGATGTTCCTCGCGTCGCAAAAGCCAATTGTTGTAAGTATGATTCCGTCATACTTCTTGTTATATTCGCACATGTTTGGGCAGCCTTCGGAGCGTCAACGTCATGAGGCCTTGGTCTTAGCGATGACTGCTAGGATGAAGGATGAGACATCAGTCCGAGAACACGTCTTTAGGATGATGCCCTATCTCAACACTGCCAGAACCCATGGATCTCGTATTGACGAGCGTAGCCAGGTGACCATGATTTTGGAAACTCTTCCGAAGAGTTTCCTGCAGTTTAAAAGCAACTATGTTATGAACAAGCTGACTTTTACTTTGACCTAACTGCTTAATGAGCTCACCCATTACGAGTTCATGCTTGTGGATCCTCGTAAGTCCGGTGCTGAGGTAAATATTACTGAGTCTTCTAAATCTGCAAAGATAAAGAAGAATAGCACTGGGAAGGCTAAGGCAAATCCCATGAAGAAGAAGAATAAGAAAGGCTTCAAGGATGACAAGCCCAAGGGAAAATGTTTCCACTACAACAAGAATGAGCATTGGAAAAGGAATTGTCCTAAATACCTTGCTGAGCTGATGGAGAAAAAGGAAACATATAAATATGATTTACTCATTATCGATTCTCTATTAGTGGAGGATGATAAATTCGCCTAGATTGTTGACTCTGGAGCCACTAACCATGTTTGTTCTTCTTTGCAGCTACTTGACTCATGGAGGGACCTTGCTGAAGGTGACTACACCATGAAGGTCAAGACAGGGGATTCCGTTTCAGCAAGAGCAGTGGGAGTTTCCAGTTTAAATTTTACAAATAATAGTTATTTAAATTTGAACAATGTGTTACTCATTCCTGGTTTTCGCAGGAATTTGATTTCTATTTCTAAACTTTTGGATGATTGTTATTCAGTTTCTTTTAATAGAAATTTAGTTATTATTGGTAGAAATGGATTAACCATATGCACATGAAACTCAGAAAATAACTTGTATGTGTTAAGACCGTTATCACATAAGTCACTGCTCAACGGTGAAATGTTTAAAGTTGAGAAACCTAAAACTAAACATCAAAAGATTTCTCACGATGACACATATATGTGGCATCTTAGACTTGGTCATATCAACCTTGACCGGATAGACAGATTGATAAAGAATGGAGCCTTAAACCAGTTAAAGCTCGGAACTTTACCAGTCTGCGAATCTTATTTAGAAGGAAAAACGACCAAGAGACCTTTTACTGGAAAAGGTATAAGAGCCAGTCAACCACTCGAGCTAATACATTCTGACGTTTGCGGACCGATGAATGTGAGAGCCCGAGGTGGTTATGAATACTTCATCACATTCATTGACGATTATTCTAGATATGGGTATGTTTACCTAATGCAGTACAAGTCAGATACTTTTGAAAAGTTCAAAGAATATCGTGCTGAGGTTGAGAACCAGTTAGGTAAAACAATCAAAACTCTACAATCAGATCGTGGAGGAGAATACCTTGACAGAGATTTCGAGGAATTCTTAGTTGAGCATGGGATAGTATCTCAGCTCACAGCACCTGGAACACCACAATAAAATGGTGTTGCAGAGAGGAGAAATTGGACCCCACTAGACATGATGAGATCTATGTTTAGTTATAGCTCACTACCTAGTTTGTTCTGGGGATATACACTGCAAACTGCAATGCATATCCTTAATGTAGTTCCATCTAAGTCTGTTCCTAAGACTCCCTTAGAGTTGTGGAATGGTCGTAAAACTAGTTTACGATATTTCCACATATGGGGGTGTCCAGCACATGTGCTGAAGAATAAGACTACAAAGTTGGAGCCACGTTCTCAGGTGTGCCTATTTGTAGGCTATCCTAAAGAGACTAGGGGTGGATTCTTCTATAGTCATGATGATAACAAAGTGTTTGTATCGACAAATGCTACGTTTCTAGAGGAGGACTATATGAGGGAGTTCAAGCCTCGAAGTAAAGTATTACTTGAGGAGTTACTTACTGGTTTGACCAGCACACCATCATCAACGATAGTTGACAAATACATAGCACCTTCGACATCTGAGCTTCAGATGTAAGCTTATCAGAATGATCTACCACCTAGGCGTAGTGGAAGGGTTGTACGACAACCTGATCATTATCTTGGAGTTGGAGAGGCACAAGTTGTCGCATCCAACGATGGTATAGATAATCCATTGACCTATCATAGTGCAATGGATGATTCTGATAAAGAGGAATGACTCAAAGCCATGAACCTAGAGATGAAGTGTATGTACTTCAACTACGTCTGGGAACTTGTAGACCAACCTAATGGGGTGAAACCCATAGGTTGCAAGTGGATCTACAAGAGGAATAGGGGAGCAGATGGGAAGGTACAGACCTTAAAGGCTAGGCTAGTGGCCAAGGGTTATACCCAGAAAGAGGGAGTTGACTATGAGGAAACTTGCTCGCCAGTAGCCATGCTCAAATCCATCCGCACTCTTCTATCCATTGCCGCATATTATGACTATGAAATTTGGTAAATGGACGTCAAGACTGCATTCTTGAATGGAAATCTTGATGAGGGTATCTATATGGTTCAACCAGAAGGGTCATAGCCCAAGGTCAAGAGCAAAAGGTTTGCAAGCTGCAAAGGTTCATTTATGGACTTAAGCAGGCATCTCGAGCTTGGAATATAAGATTTGATACCACGATCAAGTCTTATAATTTTGAGCAGAATGTTGATGAGCCTTGTGAATACAATCGTGTCATTGACAGGAATATGGTTTTTCTTATTTTATACGTCGATGATATTTTACTCATTGGGAATGATGTAAAGATATTATCGGATGTGAAAACTTGGCTAGCTAACCAATTCCAAATGAAAGATTTGGGAGAGGCCAGTTATGTTCTTGGGATTCAGATACTTCAGGATCCCAAGAAACGACTGTTAGCTATGTCTCAGGCATCCTATATCAACAAGATCCTTGTGCGATTTGGGATGCAGAATTCCAAGAAAGGCAATCTGCCTTATCGGCATGGAATTCATTTGTCAAAGGAATAGTCTCCAAAGACACCTCAAGATGTTGAGGAAATGAGACATATCTCATATGCCTCAGCAGTTGGAAGTCTCATGTATGCTATGTTGTGCACGAGATCGGACATCTGTTTTGCAGTGGGAGAAGTCAGTAGGTTTCAGTCGAACCCAGGATTGGATCACTGGGTGCCTGTGAAACACATTCTCAAGTATCTTAAGAGAACGAGAGATTATATGCTTGTGTATTCTGGTGAGGATATGATCTTAAGGGGATATACAGACTCTGATTTTCAGACAGATGTCGATTCTAGGAAATCAACATCTGGATCAGTGTTTACCCTAGGTGGTGGGGCTATAGTATGGCGAAGTATAAAAGCAATCTTGCATTGCTGACTCCACCATGGAGGCTGAATATGTAGCAGCTTGTGAAGCAGCTAAGGAAGCAGTCTGGCTCCGTAAATTCTTGGGAGATCTGGAAGTTTTTCCAGATATGGATAGACCACTCACACTTTATTGTGATAATAGTGGTGCAGTGGCAAACTCCAAAGAACCAAGAAGCCACAAGAGGGGAAAACATATATAGAGGAAATATCATCTCATCAGGAAGATTGTGTAGAGATGAGACGTTACCGTCATAAAGATTGCATCCGCAGAGAACCTTGCTGATCCGTTTACAAAGACCTTGTCGGCTAAAGTGTTTGAAAGTCATCTAGATGGTCTAGGATTACGTGACATGTCCCATTTGCTGTAGTGCAAGTGGGAGATTGTTGGGATGTATGCCCTAGAGCTGCATGTAATGTAAATGTCTTTATGTGTTATGAAATAAAATGATGCATTATTCATTTATCAAAGTGTTTGTTTAATATCGCATATTATAAATTATCTTGTATACCTTAGATTACTTATGTGATTTCAGACTTAGTGTATGAGTGTCATAAACAAGAGGATTTAAGTCTGAAGTGAGTAATCTTAAATAGTCCATAGAGAGCAAACAAAGCGGGTACTTTGTTTGTGGTTTATCTATAGCTGCGGTATATTCTATATTTGTATGGCGATCTTGATCCGGGATCGTCCATGTAGAGACATGAGAATGGAGGCACCTTGTATGATGTGATCATATAGGACTGGACCCAGATGGAAATGACAATCTTTTAATATCCGTTAAACAAATAAAATCATTTTGATCTTCTAGATGGTCATATATGGATTGATCTTAATCCTGAGTGTACTACGAACTCCTGCATGGCAGGCCATGTCCTTTAATTTACAAAGGTGAGGTTGGTGTAGAAGTCCCGACCAATAGCTATGTACTTTGGGGGCATGGTCTGTTATGTAGCTGGGAACGTTTTACATAGATATGGAGTTCACTCCTTCTTGCGAGAAGTAGAGGAGTATCTTTCTTAAGGGTTGATTCGGTACTCAAGTCTTTCTATTACGAGTAGAAAGATTAAAATTCATAATCGTTATGAATAAATCGTTCATTAGAGAATCAATGGTACTTAAGGTAAAAATAATTAGAGGGGTATAACAAATATTATGACCCGACTCTAATTACGAGATACTCGTAAAGGGTTAATCTATATATAATGACTATATCGATGGACACCGACTTGGCTCGGCTTAATATATCATATGCGACAACGAGAGTCCAACTTTGGATTTTTAGTGGAATAACCAGGAGTTAATAATTCGGAATATTTAATTAAGAGCTTAATTAATATTTCGAGATTATTGGAGCTCGGAACCGTTGGTCCATTTGGTCCCCGTGCTAGCTCGATCTACTATAGCGGATTTAATATAATTGGATAGTCCAATTATATACTCACAAAGTTATAAATATTATTAATGTGATTAATAATATTATTTTGTCACACTTGAAACTATATGTTAAAAGTTTAATATATAGTTTTTGTAATTATATGATAATTAAACACTTGGCATTTAATTATATATGATTTAATTAAGTAAAAGTTTAATTTTGTAAATTCCAAATTTTGGGTTTTGGAAACCCTTGGACTTTATTTGGAAGTTACAAATCTTTTAAAATGAATTAATCTTTTATTTTTTGTAACATTTTTTTTCCATTATGGTAATTGATTTTGATGATACTAAAATTAAATAAAAATTACTTCCTTGGCCGATTTTTGGAGTAGATGGGAGGGAAAGGATTTGTTTGTTTTGGAAACAAATAAACCTCAGTATAAAAAGAAAAATTATTTTTCTTTTTACTTGACTTATCTCATTCTAACCTAGCCACCTTTCTTCTTTTTCTCTAATTCTCTCAAAAGTTGAGAAAACCAAAAACAAAAGAAAAAAGAAGAAAAACAAAAATCAAAAGAACAAAAGTTGTTAGTGTGTTTAAATCTCTAAATCGTTTAGGGATTATTTTGTGAGTCTTGCCCACATAAGTTTTCGTTGGTAGCGAGACATAGTTTGGAAGACTTGTGGTGTCGAACAAAATTCATCTTCATCTCTTTCTCTTTGTACTCGGCAGTGAGCATTGTTTTTTGCTCATTTCTGCCTCTTTCTTGGTGAAACGGAACTTGGTTTGGTTTCGTTTTAATCCAGAATTTTTAGGGAATATTTTGTGCTGTGTTGGGGCTGTTTTCAAGTGAAAACTCAGAACCAAAATACAGTCGATGTCCACGTATTTCAGGGACTATTTCTGCAGTGCGTTGGGCGCGAATCGAGTCCAAAACAGTCCAGTTTTTGTCCAGCAGTTCGGGGCTGTTCGGGGACTGTTCTGGGGCTGTTTCGGGGCTGAATTTTGCTTAAAACAGTATCAAAACTTCAATGGTACTGCTGGTTCCATTCGGCAATTAAAGAAGAAGGGCATAAAAATTTTCAAGTCTGATTCGTGTGCTAAACTGTTTCCGCTGCGCGAGGAAAGCGTTTCCTACAGTTTATGTATAGGTACCCAATAAGAAAGGCTTTGTTCGCTTAGTTTGGTCTTCACTGCCTGTGTCAAGCGATAACAGTGGTCCGCAAAGTCAGAAAGAACCTACAGAAAAAATGAATAAACTCTCAAAACATAATGAGAACAAAAGAAAACTCAAGTCATTAGGAACACTTACATGTGTATCATCCGCGGGAGCAAGTGACAGAGACTGTGCCCCCGCCAATGAAAATGGCACTCCAATATTACTACAGACCGAGTAGGTGAAATCTTGCCAAAATACCTAATGTGTCTGGAATGACTTCATGAGGAATGGTAGATGCCGATGTGGATGCACCTCATAGGGAACAATAAGGCCTACATCGAACCCATCGGGATGACAGTGGGTCTGTAGAAGGCTCATCCTCTTCCTCGTCACCATCAGAGGGAGAGTGAACATGATGAGTTCCCCGATCTCATCCGTAAACCTACATCAAAATACACATCAATAACGAATGTTGGATTAAGAGAGGAAAGCACAAAAGGTTGACAGTTTATACCTGAGTAGCTCGTCGAGGCTTGGAAAGAGGTATGAAACTCAGGAGAGCTGTGTGGGCCCATCGCCAATAGGCACACTCAACAAGAAATTCGCTGGCTGGAAGACCATGCAGAGCCATCGAAAGATCCTTGACACACTCACAAAGTGGTTTTTTACTCCAAAGTATAAGAGTGTTGAAGTAATAAAATACCACGGTAAGTCCGGGGGTCGATCCACAGGGAATAAATTTAGTAAAATAAAATAATAATCCGAGTGAAAATAAAAAGATTGAATTATTTAAAGTGATTGATAATTTTAAATTGGACTGCAATAATAAAATAAAATATTGGGGCTAGGGAATCCACTTTAAATATTTCAAATTTAGAAATCATACTTTTTATAATAGATAAATTATCATTATTACTGAGTTAACTTATTTCAGGAATTAATTATGTCAAAACATATAAACCAGCCATAAAGGCAGTGATAACATTTGTCTTTAACAAGTCTAGTTAGATACTCAATTATGTCAAATAAATAAAACCAGTCATATAGGTGATAACAAAGTTTGTCAATAATTAATCCAGATTTAAATTAAATATTAATCTTTAGATTACAATTCATATATTATAATAAATAAGATTAATATATAATCTCATATTAAAATCTTCACCTTTTACCCCAGAATGATGAAATTAGTTACTCATGATTTGAATAAAAACAAACATAATTTTATTACTGAGAGAAAATGAAATTATAAGAAAACTTTAAAAAATTTAAAACACACAAAAGCCGGAATTCCACAAATTTTCAGAGAAAACTATTGACTTCGAGGATATTTAACTGAGGTGTTGAGCATCTCAATTATAGAGGGCTCAACATCGTCCATCTTTGAAATATATATATATATTTGTTTTTTTATTTTTTATTTTTCTCTGTTTTTTTTTTTGCTTTAATAATTACATATAACACACTTTCGATTTTCATCAATTTCGGTCTTGGAATCTTAAAAATTAGAAACTTTTTAAACATCAAAGTTGTAGATATTTCAATCTTATTTCATATGGAACTGGAATCGCCTCAATCCGATATCGGAGTAAACAGTTATGATCAAAATATGAAAATTTCGTAAAGTGGGAATTTCTGAAATTGTACACTATTAGAACGCCTTTTTATGTTTCTGGCCTCTAAAATCCAAATGCCACGTCCATTTTTCTAGTTATACATCCAAAGTTAGGGGTGGACGCGGTTCGGTTTGATTCGGTTTTTGCTAAAAACCGAACCAAACCATATTTTACGGTTCAGATTTTTTACCTCTCAAACCAAACCATTAAATAACAGATTGGTTCGGATTGAAAATTTTTTAAACCAACGGTTTACGGATTGGTTCGGTTCGGTTTACGGATTATTATATTTAAAACAAATTTTCATCCACTTAAGTGAAGACAAAAAAAAAAAACTAGTCTATCAAACAAATAGTATGAAGTGCTAGGGTGTAAGCTTGGACTTCAGGGAACACATGCACTCCATAAAGGATTGAAAAATGAGGCACAATTAATTATTGTATTTTTAAAAATTACCTCGAATAATGATGTACAATCATTCTAATTAAGAGACAAATCCAACATCTTACTTTCAAGAATAATGATGCTACCATAAAATAAAAAAATTTAAGAATAAAAGTATTAACAAATAAATTGAAGAATAAAAGTATTAACAAATAAATATATTAACAAAAAATTTAAGAATAAAAGTATTAATTACTAATAAAAAAACATAGAATAAAATTAAAAGAAAAATATAATTTTTATAAAAATATATAATTTTTTTAATTATAACAGTTCGGTTCGGTTTAACAGGTGCGGTTCGGATTAGCTCCTGAACCGAACCGTAAACCGAACCGTTAGAAAAAAAATCGTAAATTTGGTTTGGTTTGCGGTTTGGTTCGGTTCGGTCAGTTTTTTTGCCCACCCCTATCCAAAGTATTATTTCAACTATATAAGAAATAAAAATCACAATAAAAATATATAAAACATAAATTAATTATTATTTCACAAATGTGCTAAATTAATGGGATTAATGAAATTATAAGTGTAAACTGATTAATCTCTTTTATAAATGTACATTTTTTTAATGTTCATCACACCCCAATTAGCTTATTATCAGTCCCTAGTAATTTAAGTGAAAACTTAAAAAAAAAAAAAAAAAAAAAAAAAAAAAAAAAAACTTATCCAAGTGAGTTATTGTTTTCTTTCTTTCTAAATTATCAAATAAGTAAATTCTCTTGTACTTTTTACCATTCTTCCATACACACATAAAATAAAGTATTGATCAATTCACTGTGCCCACAATATTCACAAGTCTTGTTGAAAAGAGAGTATTATTTTTGCCTAAAGTTACATTAGAATTCACACCTTTTGGCAATGGCAATTTATTTATATACAAAAATAGTTTTTTTTTAGTAATATATTTTTAATCCTTGTAACGAGTTTTGAGCCAGTGACTCCCAAACCAGTTGGCTTCAGGGCACTAGATGTTAAGACACCCCTACAAACTTAATTGCTCGGATACCAGATGTTAAAAAGAAGAAATGTATGATTTCCTTAAGCTTTCTCTTTAACCCTTGTAACGAGCTTTGGGTCAGTGACTCCCAGACCAGTTGGCCTTAGGGCACTAAATATTAAAACACCCATACGGACTTAATTGTTCGAGTTAGAGAGGTTACAAAATCGAACTTATTCACATACATTTTTTTTAAAATAAAACAACTCAAACTCTACTGTTTTACGCGAACAATCACTGCTTGCAGAGGCAAGATGTCTGGTTACTAAGTAAAAGAATGGTTAGTTTTTTTGAATAAAAACATAAATTCCATTACTTTTAGGTGTTACATCCAACAAACTAGAGAACTGAATATTACAAAACTTTTTACTTACAACCCACGATCATATGTTACCTTGAATATTGATAATATATGTCAAATGAGCATATGAATATCAAATTTAATCAATATTATAAAGAATTCATAAATTTAAATGATTCAAAACAAAATGAATAAAAATAACTTGTTATGAAACATTGAGATGCGTCTCAAGAGCGAAAACTCCTTACACTGCCATCTCTGAACAATAATTCCACTTGGTTAGTCAAAAATTTATTTTTGGTTTGTGTGTAGTTTCTTTTTTTGAAAGAAAAACACAACAATGAAACATAAAAATGAAAACTATCTAGTCAACTATTCCCTCATCCTACCAAATTGAGACATTGTCGCCAATATCTAAATAAGAAGAAGTAGAATTTAGAAGACATCATATGGTTAGTGTGGAATTGACAATTGAATTTATGACTATTTAAAAGAAAAAAATACATATTAAGATTCAAGTCCACTCTACGCTTCTTGCCACGATTGTTATCAGACCAGTTCAACTTGGAAATAATGGGGTCGATTTTTGGTTCATAAGCTAAGAGTTGGTCAATTAATTCATTCTTGTTTCTTATAGTTAGAACGATATCTTTTACAAGTTTCGAAATGAACTCGAGACTTTTGGCATCCTCAAAAAATACTAAAAGTAAATCGAAAAAGTGATCAACATTAAGTAGTTCAATGGGTTTTTTATGAATGTTCAAGTTCGCCCATGATGCAACAATGAATATTTCTTCCAACGTGCCAAGCCCACCTGGTAAAGCAATAAAGGCGTCAGCATGATTAATCATTTCAGTAAGTCTTTAACACATACTTGAGACAATGTATTCTTCTCCATTTGATTTTCTGATGAGGTTTTCATCTGCCAAAGTTTTTGGAATGATCCCCAAAACTTGACTGCCACCTTCTTGCACGACCTTTGAAACACATCTCATCAATCCAAGATTGCTACCGCCATATACTAAGTGCATGTTTCTTTCCGCCATAACTATACTCAATTCTTTTGTAGCCTCAACAAATTCTAGTTTAGTTACAGAGCTAGTTCCATAAAATACACAAATATTAATGACTCTTCATCTTGAAATTTTCTCCATAATTTATTCTCTCTCCTATCTGGATGTGTTGAAGAGAGAAATGATGAGTTGTATTTATGGATCTTGAAAAAGGATGAGTAATAAAAGCATCAATACCTACAAAATGACAATTGTCAGATGAACAGTAAAATAGATCGTGAAAGTCAAAAAGTTTAGATACTGTCAGTAAAATTAAAGTAAAGGAAATCAAAACAGTAAATCAAGTAAATCAAAACAATAAATCAAAGTAAAGGAAATCAAAACAATATTTACTGGTAGTAGATCAAGGTAAGTCCGGCGATACCCGACAGACCAAGTGTAGGCACTACATTTTTGCATATAAGTCCCGATGATGAGTCTCACATAGAGACACTACCTCTTTAAGTTGTGGAAGTCACGGGAAACGGACGTCGGAAGGGAAGAGTCAGAAATTGACACCTTGTTGGATTTGATTCGTTTGCTTAGCTTCGGGTTTGCTCGTTAAGCCTCTGTTTTAAACTTATCCTTAGCCCAAAACCCCCGCAAGTCACACACCAAGCCCATACATCACCAAACCATACACCAAGCCCACCAAAACAAACCAAATACACGCCCAAATCCTCTAACCCCACGCCCACCTCCTTCCCAAATAAAAAAAAAATCACACATTAAACACATGTTAAAATCAAGACAAATCATCTTCCCAAATTAAAGAAATCAAATCAAATCAAATCAAATCAAATCAAATCATATTCTTAATTAAAAAGATCAAATCAAATCAACCCAAATCACATCCCTAATTAAATAGATTTTTTCTTATAGCACACTAATTAAAATATCCCCCCATAATTACACAATATTCTTTCCCTATTCACATAAGGTAAACCCCAACCCTTGCCTATAAAAAGAAGCCTAAACCAAACCTTGGAGGCCCTGGCTCATTCTCATGAAAACACAAAGAAAATAACCCTTAACACCCATACGGCACCAAAAACCCTTCTCCTCTCTTCCACATTCACGCTTAAAGCCCCCCTCACGTCCCACAAAGCAGATAGCCCTCACATTCTTCACGGCCACACAGCAAACTCTCACAATCCCTTCACGCAAAAAAGCCCTCCATTCATGCCATTGCCCTTCATTCAACAGCCCTCCAGTCACGCAATAAAGCCCTTCATCACGCAAAAAACAACCCTCACAGCACCCTCTTCATCACGCCATAGCAGCCCCTTCATCACATCACAGCACCCCCTTTAACACGCACCAAACAACCTCAGAAACTACCCTCTCATTACCGAAAAATAGTCTAGTAAACTACACTCCAAATCACCGCAAAACTATCCAGAAAACCATAGCCCCCATTACCGAAAATTGTCCAGAAAACCGCAGCCCCCATTACTGCAAAACACAATCCCAAACTGCAGCCCCATTATCGCACAAGCAACCCTCAAATCACTCCCCTAATTACCGAAAATACAGTCCTTAAACACATCTTAAAGATACCCGAAAACAGCAGCAAATATCGCAGAAACAGTGAGTAAAACAGCAGCCCAAAACAGCGAGGCAACGAAGGAAAATGACGAACCAGTAAATCGAAAAAGTTGCGGAGCATTAACCCTTCCGACGGCCGTGTAACGCACTTCCAAAAGACGACTTAAGAGGTTAGACATGAGGGCACCCTTCTATTTATTCCCGCACTTTCTTTCTGTTATTTATTTTTATTGCTTCGCATGCGTATTATAGATTCATGTATGTTGTGGCCATGGGATGAATGAAATATGTGTTATCTCTTGCGGTATATCGGACGAAAACCCAAACGTAAATTCCGTAGTCGAATCCGAATGGAAGGTAGTGCAGTCTGCACTCGGGATACAATGCCACGTACCGCTTGAGAGACACACATATTTCATGTCATCCGATCTTATTTTTATTTGTTGTTTATTAGAAATAGTATGTTACTTTTATGCATGATTAGGTTGTTTAGTATGTTATTTTTATGCATGATTAGTTGATTATTTCCAAGCATGATTTAGTTATTTCTTTCGCATTAAGAACTTGATTATGTCTCTTCTACGTTTATATTTAGGTTATTATTTGTTTACAATGCCATGTTTAGCGATTTAATGTATGCATGAGATTGTGTGCTTTCTGTTATTCCGACTTACTTTTATGCATGCAAACTTAGATATAGATTGTATGCGAACTTAAATGTAGGTTATTGTTGCGTAGACTTGGTTAGATTATTACACAAATCCATTCATTACAAATGGCATAAGTAAGGGACCATTCCGAACCCAACGGTTTGAGGTCTTCCCTTACGAGGTGTGAGTGCGGCCTTAAATCATTTTCCCAGTTCACACTGGGTGGTGACTCCATTTTATTTCTCCGGTTTAGTTCCCCCGCGGGATATTCCGTACTCCCAACCAGGCCGCGAGCCTGGAACAGCGTCGCTGATTTCTGTGTCCTACAATCTGACTACTCCACTGGGGATAGAGAATCGGCCCCGAAATAATATCTTGTAATGTTTGTGATTTTTGCTTTAGTTAACCGTGTCTATAGTGGGTTGAAGGGTTTAATCAAAGGCATTATTAAAACTAGGTAATGGTTTGGTGTATTCCTTCATTCACTACCTTTCTATAAGGAAAATCTGTGAAGACACCTAGATAATCATTACCTGTAGCTTACTGTGACAAACTAATTTGGAGGACTTGTTGTTTATTCCTATCACCAAGGCGATAAGAGCCTAAGAGGCTTGGGTATTTAAGAGAGTTCGCCCCACCCTCCCTCTGGGGAATCTATAATAGGAAATACATTTGACAGTCAGTCACGCATCATAACTCATTGGCACGTACCTTAGCGTATAAAAAAATGGTGTGTTCATTTGGTCGTTTAGACCCTTGAGTAGGGAGACCTAGTCATGGGCAATCCTTTATCGATGAAAGCCTTTTTCTACACTCCCGTAAACCCACATGTGAACCGTAGTTGTAAGACCAATAGAAATTATTCATTTATGCTTGCGTTTAGTACCATCGTCATTTGGGTTCGGTTGGAATTTTGTCATGAGGTATGTGCTTGTTGGGCCATTTAAACTGGGACGAGTCTGTGCTTTGTGGCGATTGGGCCAAAAGCTTCTAAAATGCCAATGGGCCACTTTATGTTTAGGCCCCTTATTATTTGAAGTTGTTTAGCCATGTTATCGCAAAAGGGTAAACATGTTGGGCCTTTTCAACTGGGACAAGTTTACACCATGCAATAGTATTATTGAACGCTTTAAAATGATAATAGGCCGACTTATACATTCCATGCATCGCACACATACAGGCTGACTCGCAGTTTTAAAAGACATCATAGATATCTGTTGTGTTAGGGAAGAGGGAAGACTCGTCAAAAGACTATTAGCCAACATGAGTGATCAGTTACTGAAGGATCTCGTATAGATTAGCTGGAAGCTAATCTCACTAAGGTTACCAAGCAACTACAAGCTTTGACCACTGTTATGACTAATATAGTTGTGCCCCGCGCTGCGGGAGGCTCTGAGAATGAGAGGCGTGAGGGCCCTCCGAGCGGGTTGAATGATGATATCCCTGTCTTTGAACATGACATGGCTGAGTATGCCACAGGAAGGATAGCCGGGTCTCAGGCCGAATTATAAAAACTTCGTGATCAGGTGGAATCAGTTACCCGTAAACTGAAGGGTAAGCATGAGGATTTGTTAGACTATGAGGCAATGACTTTTGAGGAGCAGTTGCCGGCTCTGTTCAAAATGACTGACATAGCCAAGTTCAATGGGAACGGGGATCTGAGGGTCCATCTCCGACAATATATTTCTGTAATGAGTTCAGTGGGCCTGTCACAGCGTCAGGTTCAGAAGATGTTTGGGATGTCGCTTGAGGGGGCACCCGTAGTGTGGTACAATGGCCTTGAAATGAAGGTTAAGGAGGATTGGAGAGCGCTGGCAGAAGCCTTTCTGAACCAATATGTCACGGATTTGGAGATCGACTTGTCGCTTCGCGACTTGGAGAATACCAAGCAGAAGCCGGAGGAGAGTTTCAAGGATTATGTGGACCGCTGGAGAAGTCAGCTTCTGAAAATGCAGACTCGGCCCTCGGAGAAGGACCAGATTAAAATGATCATCAAAGGCACCAAGCCTCTATCTATGGCAAGCTGAGGAGGATGACCTCCATGATTACTGATTTTTGACAGTTGGGGGAGACTGTTATGGATATCGAGGAAGAAGAACCGAAGAATATGAAGTTTTATGGCCTGAACATGAGGACAGTTGGAGGACCATCGGGAGCCAACCCGTTTCTGCCGAGGTCGCCGCTATCAGAAATCGGCATTTTTCTAACCTGGGTAGGCCTTTGTCTAAAGTACTGGAGAAGTTGATAAGGCAAGGATTCCTAAAACCCTTGGAGACTAGACCACTTCCACACCCTCTACCACCAAATCTCAACCCAAACCTTTACTACCACTACCACCAGCAAAAATACCATGACACCGACATCTGTACTCGCCTCCGACATAAAATCCAAGACCTCATAGACTCTCACAAAATACCTGACCCCGGAAAGGAGCAACCCAACACACACCGGAACCCCCTACCTAACTATCACTTCATCCCACCATATACCTACATGATTGGCTTCGGCCTACCAGAAAGCTTTGTCCTTCAAGCCTTTGACCACCAAGCCTTTTGCCTGGGGATATGGGATATTAGTAGTGATGATGAAACATAGCAGGTGAAGAATTTCTTGGAGGACTTCTCAAGCAATGATGAAGATGAGGTGAAAGGAATGACGCGCATGGTATCAAACGCGCATGGTATAAGAAGAAAGGGTTGAAGCTGATGGAATGCTTTGTGAAGGCTACAGGGTATCAAAGAGAGCCCGAACCAGTGGAAGTTAATGGGGTCATGGTACCGGGGTCTGAGAGCTTCCAAGATGTGTTTGGTAAGAAACTGCTGACAGTAGAAGTGGCAAAAGAGGAAGAAGATAAGTGGGAATAAGAACTAATGAAGCTGGAGAGTATGATCCTCGAGGAGAATAAGGAAACCGAGGAAGACCCGGCTGTGGGGAATGAAGCATCTATGGAGGATGAAGATGCTTATCTCTCTGATTTATTCGAATGTATTCATGCATCTGCTAGCAATAAAGACATTCATTTCGCTTAATTTTATGAGTCTCTCCCTTTCAATTTGCATGACTTAAGTATATTTGACATTAACTCAACCAAAACAAATGCATTCAACCTTGGTACGCTTGAAAGCCCCAAGGAAGTCTTAATTGTGAGTGACGTTACCTCTGAAAAGCAGAAGAAATCAGAAGAGATGTTAGTCAAATATGTCAAAGTATTCGCTTGGTCCTACGAGGACATACCTGAAGTAGACAAAATTGCGATGCTGATATATCCGAACATGAGGCCGATAAAGCAGAAGCTTTGAAGGATGAGACCTGAGTGGGTCGAGAAGGTCAGAGAAGAAGTCAAGAAACAGATAGATGTGGGATTTCTAGAAGTGGTGAAATACCCTGAGTGGTTGGCAAATATTGTGCCAGTGCCGAAGAATGATGGAAAGGTCAGAATGTACGTAGATTACAGAGACCTCAACAAAGCTTGCCCGAAGGATGATTTTCCTCTACCCCATATAGACGTATTGGTTGATACTGTGGCTTTATCTGCCATGTACTCATTCGCGGATGGGTTCTCAGGATATAATCAGGTTCTTATGGCTGAAGAAGACAAGCATAAGACTGCCTTTGTTACTAAATGGGGTACGTGTTGCTACAAGGTGATGTCGTTTGGGCTTAAGAATGCAGAAGCCACTTACCACCGGATGGCAACTACGTTATTCCATGATTTGATGCATAATGAAATTAAAGTATATGTGGACGGCATGATGGTGAAATCAAAGACAAGAAGCGGACATATAGAAGCACTGGAGAAGTTCATTGAACGAGTCGACAAATACAACTTACGGCTAAATCCCAAGAAGTGTGTGTTCGGGGTAACGTCAGGCAAGCTGTTGGGACACACAGTTGGAATGGGAGGAATAGAAGTAGACCCTGAGAAGATCAAGGCGATTACAGAAATGCATGCACCGAAGATAAAGAAAGAATTTAGAGCATTCCTCGGGAAGATTTAGTACATTAGTCGGTTCATCGCCAAGTTGACGTCGGAATGTGAGCCTATCTTCAAATTGCTAAGAAAGGACCAGCCAGTGAAATGGAATGAGCAATGCCAAGAAGCCTTCGACAAGATCAGAGAATATTTGGTGAAACCTCTTGTTTTGAAACCTCCAAGACTGGGCAAACCTTTGGTATTATATTTGGCCATTGAACCCGAAGCGTTGGGGGCAATGATGGTACAAGCAGATGAGACAAGGGCAGAGCATGCAGTCTACTACCTCAGTAAGAAGATGCTTTCGTATAAAGCTCGCTATCAAGAAATAGAGAAGATTTATTTGGCAGTAGTATGGGCGTCCAGAAAGTTACGTCATTACTTCCAATCTTACCATATCCAAGTGGTAGCAAAGGAGAATCCTTTCAAGTATCTGCATTCAGTGCTTTTGCTAGTTGGGAAGTTAGGCAGATGGTTGGTGTTGCTGACACAGTTCGATATTGAATACCTCACTTCCAAAGTAATCAAAGGGCGAACTGTAGCAGAGTTCCTGGCATTACAACCGATAGAAGGAGATCAATACAAGTTTGAGTTCCCAGACGAGGAAATCCAAGCTATAACAGTCCAAGGATGGAAGATGTACTTCGACAGAGCAGTGAACTACAAAGGAGCTGGAATCAGAATTGTGATAGTGACCCCTGAAGGAGAAACCCTGCCTATGGCCAAGAGGTTGATGTTAGGAGTAACCAACAACATGGCCGAGTATGAAGCATGCGCCTTCGAATTGGCGGCATTGATAGCCTTGAAAGCTAAGAGCGTGGAAGTCTATGGAGACTCGATGTTAGTAGTCCGACAAGTGCAATGAGAATCTGAATTGAAGGAAGAACGGTTGAAACCCTACTTGTTCCACCTTAGGAGTCTAGCACAGGCCCTCCCCGATTGTAAATTCCAGCACTTGCTGCTAGAAGAGAACCAAATGGCAGACGCATTGGCAAAGAAGTTGGTGATGAGACCTCTGGTATTGACAACGGCAAGCAAACCAGTTTATGAGATAGAAATAATCTTGGAAGTAGAAGTCGATGATGGGAAACCTTGGTACTATGACATTCAGAGATACTTGGAACACGGGGAATTCCCAGAAGAAATAAGTAAGAAAGACAGGATAGCCATTCAGAAGTTAGCTGCTCAGTATGTAAGTTTGAAGGGAGAACTGTACAAGAGGAAAATGAATGGCATTCAATTGAAGTGCTTAAGAAAAGAAGAGTCTCAGAAGGCAATGGAAGAAGTACACGCCGGAGTATGTGGACCGCACATGAATGGATTGAAATTGTCCCGCAAGATAGTCAGACAAGGTTTCTACTGGTCGACCATGGAAGCTGACTGCACAAAGATGGTAAAGCATTGTCACAATTGTCAAGCGCACGATAACTTAAACCATTTTCCGCACACAGAGTTGCATGGGCTATTAGAGTCGTGGCCTTCTCAGCATGGGAATTGATATGATCGGAGAGATTCAACCGCACACGTCAAACGGACATCGCTTCATAGTAGTGGAAGTAGACTACTTCTCGAAATGGGTGGAAGCCGAGTCATTTCGCAATATCACAGCAAAGACGATGGCAAAGTTCATAGCCCGGAACATCATTTGCCGATATAGAATGCCGCATCATGTAGTAATAGATAACAGAGTCCAGTTTCAAGGAGAAACAAAGGCAATGCTACAGAGGTATGGGATAGGACATCACAAGTCGTCACCTTACAGACCACGGGCAAATGGGGCTGTCGAGGCAGCCAACAAGACGATAAAGAAGATGTTAGCCAAGATGACGAAAAACTACAAAGATTGGGCCGACAAGCTACCGTATGCCCTGTGGGGGTACAGAACTTCGGTGAGAACAGCAACAGGAGTCATGCCTTATTCTTTGGTCTACGAAATGGAAGTGATACTGCCAGTGGAAGTCGAGATACAGTCTATGTGGGTATTAGTAGAATTAGAATTACCTGAACGTGAATGGGCCTCGCAGAGGTTTGAACAGTTGGCATTGCTCGATGAGAAGAGAATGAAGTCTTTGCATCACATGCAGATATACCAGAAGAGGTTGGCTCGAGCATTCAATAAAAAGGTGTGTCCTATTAAGATCAGAAAGGGTGATCTGGTGCTTAAGCAGTCGAAGCCGTCGACGACAGACCCGGGAGGAAAGTTCAGACCGAATTGGGAAGGACCCTACATAGTCCAGAAAGTAATGGGAAACGGGGCAGTGAGACTGTCAGATTTGGAAGGGAACGAGTTCACCGAGCCGATCAACGTGGATAGATTGAAGCAATATTTTGCCTAAGGAAGAGAAGACCGAGCGATCATCAAGAGGACCGGTAGAAGACCTAACCCAACGGAATAGCAAATTCATCCATGCATGCATGCATACACGTAACGTACTTGCATTCTTTTTTGTGTTTTGTTTCATTTTTTTTCACAGGTTTCAAAGAGGAAAAAAGGAGAAAGCGGCAAATGCAAGCCAATCAGAAGTAGCAACATTATAGTACATCAGTTTCAGGAATGAATCAATGTTAGTTTCAGGAATAATGACAGGGTTGAGGCCCTCATCAGTATTAGTCTCAGGGATGAGTCTCAGGGTTGAGGCCCACATCGGTATCAGTTTCGGGGATGAGTCTCAGGGTTGAAGCCCATACCGGTATCAGTTTCGGGAAGGAATCCCAGGGGGCGAAGCCCACATTATCAACGGTTGAAAAGAATAATTGCAGTTGAGTGAAAAAAAAAAAAAAGAGAAAGAGAAGTCCTTGATGGCTAAGCATATGTCCGGTGATGAAATTATTTGTTGTAGGGTGAAACCTTAGAAACGATAAGTGCGAGATGTGCTCTCATTCGGTATTCTGAGTAGTTGATCTCGGCTAGACTCGCGAGCACTTGATTATGGGATCTTAGCAGTAGGGGCGACTGTAGGTACTGTATTTTTGCATATAAGTCCTGATGATGAGTCTCATATGGAGACACTACCTTTTTAATTTGTGGAAGTCGCGGGAAACGGACGTCGGAAGGGAAGAGTCAGAAATTGACACCTTGTTGGATTTGATTCGTTAGCTTAGCTTCGGGTTTACTCGTTAAGCCTATATTTTAAACTTATCCTTAGCCCAAAACCCCCGCAAGTCACACACCAAGCCCATACATCACCAAACCACACACCAAGCCCACCAAAGCAAACCAAATACACGCCCAAAGTCTCTAATCCCACGCCCACCTCCTTCCAAAATAAAACAAAAATCACACATTAAACACATGTTAAAATCAAGACAAATCACGTTCCCAAATTAAAGAAATCAAATCAAATCAAATTAAATCATATTCCTAATTAAAAGAGATCAAATCAAATCAACCCAAATCACATCCCTAATTAAATAGATTTTCCTTATAGCACACTAATTAAAATATCCCCCATAATTACACAATATTCTTTCCCTATTCACATAAGGTAAACCATAACCCTTGCCTATAAAAAGAAGCCTAAACCAAACCTTGGAGGCCCTGGCTCATTCTCACGAAAACACAAAGAAAATAACCTTTAACTCCCATACGGCACCAAGAACCCTTCTCCTCTCTTCCACATTCACTCTTAAAGCCCCCCTCACGTCCCACAAAGCAGATAGCCCTCACATTCTTCACGACCACACAGCAAACCTCACAAACCCTTCACACAAAAAATCCATCCATTCACGCCACTGCCCTTCTTTCAGTAGCCCTCCAGTCACGCAATAAAGCCCTTCATCACGCACCAAACATCCCTTACAACACCCCCTTCATCATGCCACAACAGCTCCTTCATTACATCACAACACCCTCTTTAACACGCACCAAACAGCCTCAGAAATTTCCATTTCATTACCAAAAAATAGTCCAGTAAACTGCACTCCAAATCACCGCAAAACTGTTTTGAAAACCGCAGCCCCCATTACCGCAAAACACAATCCCAAACTGTAGCTCCATTACTGCACAAACAACCCTCAAATCACTCCCCTAATTACTAAAAATACAGTCCCTAAACACATCTTAAAGAGACCCAAAAACAGCAGTAAATACCGCAGAAACAGTGAGTAAAACAGCAGCCCAAAACAGCGAGGCAACGAAGGAAAATGACGAACTAGTAAATCGGAAAAGTTGTGGAGCACCAACCCTTCCGACGGCCGTGTAACGCACTTCCAAAAGACGAATTAAGAGGTTAGACATGGGGGCACCCTTTCTATTTATTCCCGCACTTTCTTTCTGTTATTTATTTTTATTGCTTCGCATGCGTATTATAGATTCATGTATGTTGTGGCCAGGGGATGAATGAAATATGTGTTATCTCTTGCGGTATATTGGATGGAAACCCGGACGTAAATTTCGTAGCCAAATCTGAATGGACGGTGGTGCGGTCTGCACTCGGGATACAATGCCACATACCGCTTGAGAGACGCACATATTTCATGTCATCCGATCTTATGTTTATTTGTTGTTTATTAGAAATAGTATGTTACTTTTATGCATGATTAGGTTGTTTAGTATGTTATTTTTTATGCATGATTAGTTGATTATTTCCAAGCATGATTTAGTTATTTCTTTCGCATTAGGAATTTGATTATGTCTCTTCTTCGTTTATGTTTAGGTTATTATTTGTTTACAATGCCATGTTTAGCGATTTAATGTATGCATGAGATTGTGTGCTTGTCGTTATTCCGACTTACTTTTATGCATGCAAACTGAGATATAGATTGTATGCGAACTTAGATGTAGGTTATTGTTGCGTAGACTTGGTTAGATTATTGCACAAATCCATTCATTACAAGTGGCATAAGTAAGGGACCATTCCGAACCCAATGGTTTGAGGTCTTCCCTTGCGAGGGGTGAGTGCGGCCTTAAATCATTTTCCCAGTTCACACTGGGTGGGGACTCCATTTTATTTCTCCGGTTTAGTTCCCCCATGGGCTACTCCGTACTCCTGACCGGCGTAAACACACACGTATAACGCAAGCGCACGTATCGTTCAAATAGTATAAAATATCGATCCCACGAGAACTTAATTCCTACTGTTGTTATTAATTATTGATACTATTTATTTACAAGTATCTAATTATAGGCATAATGGAATTGATTGATTTTGGTTGGTTGAATGTGGATTTGCTAATTAAAAAAAAACAGACTCAAAACAAAATACTAAGGAAAATAAAATAAAAGACTCAAAGATCTAGGGTCGTGACTCCACACAATATTATATAAAGATGAATTGATTCTCTTATCTATGTGTAATAAATCAGTTTGCTAACTTGGAACACGAAAATATGCAAAAGCCTCTGTCGATGGTCAGACGCAGATACCCAGTATAACCCAATTGAACCATATGTCTATGTCAACCAAATTACCTGGATTCATTAAGATCAAGTTCCAATTATGGCTACCCCCGCCCGACAGGTATATGTCTATCCTATAAGGAAATCTATTAAAGGGTTATCTATCCTCAAGGAAGATCGTGGGCTATTGAATCTAAAGCTTAAACCTAAAATCCATATGTCTAGTTCATTTTAAGTTTACCACATCAATCTTATTGGTGATCAGACAACAAGAAGCATTAAGCTTAAGACTCAATAAACAAACTAAAACATTACCCAATAAATAATTAAATCAATTATTAAGCCTAGTAATATTGTGTTTCATCACTTCCCTAGAATAAAATAAAATGCTGGGGTTAGAGGATCCACATTTATTATTTCTTATCTAGGAATCTCACTTATTATAAAATATAAATTATTTTATGTTCTGCTTTCTCAGGAATTAATAATGTTAAACATTTAAAACCAGCCATATAGGCGGTAATCCATTTAGTCCAATTACACCAGCCATATAGGCGGTAATTATCTTTCACATAAAGACCAGCCATATATGCGGTAAAGTAATTTATATTTAAACCGACCATATAGGCGGTAAAAAAGTCTGACATTAATTAATCCGGTTAAATTATAATTAAGTGAGATTTACCTAAATAATTATATTAAATGTTTCACCTTTTACCCCAACGATAAATTAACTACTGAACAAAAAAAAAAGAAAAATAAAATAAAATAAAATTTTATTACAAAAAGTAAAAGTGCATAATTAAAAATACTAAAAGTACAAATGCTAAATTAAAATTACAAAAACTTAAACACATAAGATGCAATCCTTAGAGTCCTTACAAAACTCAAGGAATGCATGATTGAATACTGAAATCGAGCTGAATTTATAGGCGCGGATAGGCCTCCGCGTCGCAACGCCAAAGCCTTTGGAGTTGCGACGCCAGTGCTTTTTGGCGTGGCATGCTGGGGTTTGACACGTGGCAAGGTGGTTGGAGCTCAATTATTGTGACACGTGGCGGCTTCTGATTGGTCGGCTCAGATTCTTATCCACCACGTGTCGATTTCGGATAAGTGAGTCAATAATTGGTGCTGACATGGCGTTGACGTGGCGACACGTGGTAAAGTGACTGTCGGCACCATAGAATTGCGACACGTGGCACGCTGTGATTGGCTGATGATGACGTGGCGATGATGTGGCATGTTGACTCGGTCAACTGGTGATGTGGATAATGACATGGCAGACACGTGGAGTGACATGTGGCGACACGTGGCGATGGCGACTGTCGGCACCATAGGATGATGACATATGGCATGGCGCACGTTAGCAGATCGGCTGTGATGGTGACACGTGGCACGGCGCACGTTAGCAAAGTCAAATTTCCTCAGATTCTGACTTGTGGACCCGGCGCACGTTAGCACTGTTCGGCGCACGTTAGGCGTCGCGACGCCATAGGCTTGCGCGTCACGACGCGGCAAATTACCAAAATGCCCTTTTTGTCCAATTTTCACTGTTTTGGCCCAAATCACCTCCAGAGAGTCCTGAAACTTTATTTATCTATAAAATAACACAAAATACATCAAAATATTCACAAAACTCAAGAAACTATACAAAATATTAGGTCAAATGAGTGGAAAATAGTGATATAATTACCACTCATCACACCCTTAAACCTAACATTTTGCTAGTCCTCGAGCAAAACATAGAATAAAATAACATAAACATTCTTAAAATAAACTTTAACTATGCCACTTTCATAGGGATCACGGTTGCATTTAGCGTATGCAACAAGCCTTTAAAACCCTAGGTGTCCCTAGTGGACGAGTTGTAGTCTCGTGAGGGTTTACAGCAATGATACCCACAAACATTTTATAAAAGTAAAAAGGTAGTGAAACTAATGCACACAAAAGCAAAAAGACAAGCTAAAAGAGAATAAAGAAGTTAGTGACTAATCAGGTGAAATTTCTACCCCAAGTTACTAGTTGTTTTCTTTCTTTCTAAATTACTGAATAAGTAAATTCTCCGATTATATTTACCATTCTTCATATACACATCCAACAAAATATTAATCAACTCATTTTTGCCCACAACAGTCACAAGTGCAGTTGAGAAGAGAGTAATATTTTTGTCCTAAAGTTTTATTAGAATTTACACCTTTTGTAGCAATGGAATAATTTTTCTGATTTTTCTGATTTTTCTTTGATTTTTGATTTTTTTTTTTTATTTATATACAATATCTTCCATCTATGTAGCGAGTGTTGGGGTCGGTGGCTCCCAAACCAGTTGGCTTTAGGGCACCAAGTGTTAAGACACCCCTACAGACTTAATTACTCAGACTTCAGATATATATATTTTAACAGCATCTTTGATCCATGTAGCGAGCTTTGGGCCAGTGACTCCCAAACCAGTTTGTTTTAGGGCACTACGTGTTAAAACACCATTACAGACTTAATAACTCGGATCTCAGATGTTTTTTTTTACTCCATCACTTTTTGAGATGCTTCCTCCAATTAAACTAGAGCACTGAATATTACAAACCTTTTCAATTTTATCTCATGTCCGTATGTTACAATGCATGTTGATAATATCTGCCAACTTAGCATATGAAGATCCATTTTAGTCAGATTTATGGAGAATTTACAAATTAAATAATTTAAAATGAAATAAATAAAAATTAACTTGTTCCGAAATAGGTTTGAAATACGTCTCAGGAGTGAAAACTCATTACTCAGCTATCTCTTAACAATTTCACCTTTTAGTCAAAATAAAAAAAAAACACAAAATATTTTTGTAATTTTTGAAAAGTTTTCAATTTTTTTGTATTTTTCGAAAAATTTTGGACTAAAAATAAAAACAACACACAAACTAAAAACAAGGTACTGATCAACTAATTCCCTCCCCCAAACCTAAATGAGATTTTGTCTCCAATGTCTTAAACAGTATAAGAAGAGTTTAGAAGATAATACATGGTTAGCTGAAATTCTACGAAAATTTAAAGGTTAAGATCCAGATTAATCTGACGCCTCTTACCACGATCGTCCTCGGACCAATTTATCTTTGAAATGATAGGGTCAACTTGTGGTTCATAGGCTAAGAGTTAGTCTATTAGATCCAGAGCAGTTCTTGCAGTAAAATGGAGTTCTTTCATAGGTTTTGACACGAACCCATTTCTCCGAGCATCATCAAGAAACAAACAAAGAAAATCATAAAATCCTTCAACGTTAAACAGCCCAATTGGTTTCTGGTGTATTTTCAAGTTCGCCCAAGATAGCACTATAAAAATTTCCTCCAATGTGCCTAAGCCATCTGGCAAAGCAATAAATGCATCAGCACGGTTAATCATTTCTACCAATCGTTCAGACATACCTGGCACGATCAGTTCCTCTCCCTTTGATGGTCCAATAAGATTTGCCTCCGCCAAGGGTTTTGGGATGATTCCCAAAACGTGACTGCCTCCTTCCTGTACGGGCTTCGAAACGATCCACATTAGTCCAAGATTGCCTCCGCCATATACTAAGTGCATATTTCTTGTAGCTAAGACTCGACCCAATTCATGTGCTGCTTCTACGTATTGTGGCTTAGTACCAACACTAGTACCGCAAAACACACATATATTTTCAACTCGTATTCTTGAAGTGGCTTCCATTTTTATATATTTCTTTCTCAAATCTGGATGCCTTCAAAAGTCCATTAACGGGCTGAATTTATAGTACCTGAAAAAGGGTGAGTAATAATAGCACTAGTATCTTCCATAGGACGTTTGTTAGCTAAACAACAAAAGAAATTGTGAAAGGTCAAAAAGTCTGGATCATGTCTATGAAAATAAAGATAATTACAACAGAAAAGCAAATCAAAGCAATAATTAAGGCAACGGAATTGTGTATGCAATACGCCATTCGCTTAGTATAAATTCATTAGGATGCGTCTTAAGAATCCATTCCTTACTCTGCCATCACTAATGAATTATCTCTTATTTTTACCAAACAACATTCCTTCTGTCTTATGCTTTTGTTGAGCTTTTCCCTACAAAAATAACACACAAAATTAAAAACTCTACAACATGTATACATAAAATATAAAAATAGAAATTACAACAAAGTGCATGGGTTGTCTCCCTGCTAGCGCTAAATTTTTCGTCTTCGGCCAGACGTGACTGAAATCCATCTGTTAATGAGGTTTCAGCGTCGTTTTGGATGTCCTATTAAAGACAGTCCTGTGAGCGTTGCTTTTGAAGGGTCTCTTCCAATGGTAAGGTGGTAAAAAGAGTTTTGTCTCATTCAGTGCTCGTGCCACCTTTTTAATCTTTGTTGTTCCAGTGGTTCCTGAAAAGAAAGAAATAAAATCAGGAGGTCTCGTATGGTGCTTAACTTGGAATGAGAGTTCCATTCTGTCAAGCTTCTGGGTTATATCTTTAAATTGTACTCCCCAAAACAGTGATATTTCTTCTGAATGCTCTAGATCTTTAATAAGTTCAGACATTTGCTCCTCTATTTGCTCTGCTTCTTGCTTCATCTTTTCTTCACATATGAATTTTAAAATTTCCGTATTCAATTCTTCATCTGTCATCTGTAAAATGCATGCTCCATAAGTGTTAATCTGAGGATGTAAAATTATGTCTGTTTTTAGGTCTTCATCCTCTGATCTGAGTGAAATGATTGGCTCAGGTAGATCTTCTCCAAACATTTGTGCAATGGAAGCTCCAAGATCTTCATTTGGAGGATAGAAAGTTTCATCCTCCTTTGTTGGTGCAGTTGGTACAAATAGCTCAGCTTCTTCATCCTCGTCAGAGTCCGAATAATAGAAATTAAACATAGACTTTGTTGGTTTGGGCTCCTGAACTGATACCTCAGATTCTTGATACTGCTCAGCCTCGTCATCTGTTATGATGTCATGATGAATCTCAGGATATTCAAAGGCTTCTTCAGTAATATTTGAATTTGCTCTGTGAGATATGTGATTCAGGTTATCTGTTAATTGTCTAACTTGATCTGTCATCCTTTGTATAGACGTCGCTTGACTCTGAATTTGTGCATCAAATTGAGCTTCCCGTTCCTCGAACCAATCTTTGAGTATGTCAATCAACTGATATTCTTCTGATGGTTCTGGTTCTTGATGAAGATCGTAGATGGATGGTGGATAAGATGGAAAATATGATGGTTCTTCGTACCTTGAATGATTCCAATAATTCTGCCACTTTGAAAGGTATATACATTGATCGCTCGGGTGGTTACCATCACATATTACACATCTCCCCATTTCGTTCTGATGAGCAAATGTAGTATTGCTTGATTCTGACATCCAGTGATAATTGTTGGGCTGAACAATAGGCCTCAGAAAACCGGACTGTTGCTCCCAGATTTGGGGTGTATCTTCTAGTAAAGCTCGTGATCTCTCAATCTCTCAATAATGTTCCATTTTTCAATCACCTGAAAACAAATGAAAGAAATAAAAATTATAGATAATACTAAAGAAAATTAGATACAAGTAAATTAGATAGCTTCAAAATTGATAACTCAAGAAAAATAAGTCCCCGGCAAAGGCGCCAAAAACTTGACCGGCGTAAACACACACGTATAACGCAAGCGCACGTATCGTTCAAGTAGTATAAAAATATCGATCCCATGAGGACTTAATTCCTACTGTTGTTATTAATTATTGATACTATTTATTTACAAGTATCTAATTATATGGAGAATGGAATTGTTGCTTTTGGTTGGTTGAATGTGGATTTGCTAATTAAAATAAAAACAGACTCAAAAGAAAATATTAAGGAAAATAAAAGAAAAGACTCAAAGATCTAGGGTCGTGACTCCACACAATATTATATAAAGATGAATTGATTCTCTTATCTATGTGTAATAAATCAGTTTGCTAACCTGGAACATGAAATTATGCAAAAGCCTATGTCGATGGTCAGACGCAAATACCCAGTATAACCCAATTGAACCATATGTCTATGTCAACCAAATTACCTGGATTCATTAAGATCAAGTTCCAATTATGGCTACCCCGCCCGACAGGTATATGTCTATCCTGTAAGGAAATCTATTAAAGGGTTATCTATCCTCAAGGAAGATCGTGGGCTATTGAATCTAAGGCCGAAACCTAAAATCCCTATGTCTAGTTCATTTTAAGTTTACCACATCAATCTTATTGGTGATCAGACAACAAGAAACATTAAGCTTAAGACTCAATAAACAAACTAAAGAATTACCCAATAAATAATTAAATCAATTATTAAGCCTAGTAATATTGTGTTTCATCACTTCCCTATAATCAAATAAAATGATGGGCTTAGAGGATCCACATTTATTATTTCTTATCTAGGAATCTCACTTATTATAAAATATAAATTATTTTATGTTCTACTTTCTCAGGAATTAATAATGTTAAACATTTAAAACCAGCCATATAGGCGGTAATCCATTTAGTGTAATTACACCAGCCATATAGGCGGTAATTATCTGTCACATAAAGACCAGCCATATAGGCGGTAAAGTAATTTTTATTTAAACCGACCATATAGGCGGTAAAAAATTCTGACATTAATTAATCCGGTTAAATTATAATTTATAAATTATAATTAAGTGAGATTTACCTAAATAATTATATTAAATGTTTCATCTTTTACCCCAGCGGTAAATTAACTACTGAACATAAAAAAAGAAAAATAAAATAAAATAAAATTTTATTACAAAAAGTAAAAGTGCATAATTAAAAATACTAAAAGTAAAAATGCTAAATTAAAATAACAAAAACTTAAACACACAAGATGCAATCCTTAGAGTCCTTACAAAACTCAAGGAATGCATGATTTGAATACTGAAATCGAGCTGAATTTTTCGGCGCGGATAGGCCTCCAGCGTCGCGACGCTAAAGCCTTTGGCGTCGCGACGCCAGTGCTTTTTGGCGTGGCATGCTGAGGGCTTGACACGTAGCGATTCTAGATAAGGAGATAAGGCGACACGTGGCATGGTGGTTGGAGCTCAATTATTGTGACACATGGCGGCTTCTGATTGGTCGGCTCAGATTCTTATCCGCCACGTGTTGATTTCGGATAAGTGAGTCAATAATTGGTACTGACATGGCGCTGACGTGGCGACACATGGCAAAGTGACTATCGGCACCATAGAATTGTGACACGTGGCACGCTGTGGTTGGCTGATGATGATGTGGCGATGATGTGGCATGTTGACTCGATCAACTGGTGATGTGGATGATGACGTGGAAGACACGTGGAGTGACACATGGCGATGGCGACTGTCGGCACCATAGGATGATGACACATGGCACGGCGCATGTTAGCAGATCGGCTGTGATGGTGACACGTGGCATGGCGCACGTTAGCAAAGTCAAATTTCCTCAGATTCTGACTTGTGGAACCGACGCACGTTAGCACTATTCGGCGCACGCTAGGCGTCGCAACGCCATAGGCTTGCGCATCGTGACGCGGCAAATTACCAAAATGCCCTTTTGTCCAATTTTCACTGTTTTGGCTCAAATCACCTCCAGAGAGTCCTGATACTTTATTTATCTACAAAACAACACAAAACACATCAAAATATTCACAAAACTCAAGAAACTATACAAAATATTATGTCAAATTAGTGGGAAATAGTGATATAATTACCACTCATCAACTCCCAACCAGGCCGCGAGCCTGGAACAGCGTCGCCGATTTTATGTCCTACACCAAGTAAGTAAAAATACATACATGACTTTAATAGACTTGTCATTGTCACACACTACACAAGCCTACCAAAGTGGGGGAGACTATAGACACTGTATTTTTACATCTATTCCGATGATGAGTCTCTTGTAGCGATGCATCTAAAAGTTTGAGGAGTTGCAAGGTTTAATGTTGGGAAACCCCAAAATACCACTGGCCAGATGTCGTTTATGTAGCGACTGTAGATACTGTATTTTTACATCTATTCCGATGATGAGTCTCTTGTAGCGATGCATCTAAAAGTTTGAGGAGTTGCAAGGTTTAATGTTGGGAAACCCCAAAATACCATTGTCCAGATGTCGTTTATGTATGGCCAAATATATGTTAATCATGTCCGGCCGGACATGACTCAATGTCTGGCCGGATATGCCTCGGTTTCCAGTTTTACATAAGGTTACACTTTTTTCCTCTTTTAAGCCAAAATCTTGTAAAATATCAGTTTCCTCTTTAAAAATGGAGGTTCACATTCAAAAGAAGAGGGAGAGCTTGGAGATTTTTGACGTCAAAATCTAGAGACTGAGGCACCTTAGACCGTTGTCTTCACAGAACCAAAACAACCCCAAAAAAACCTTCATCATTGCTCTCTTCTAGATCTTCAAACGTGGCCACAAACACAATACTCCAGCACAAGACCAAACTACTCATTGGACTTGTAGAAGTATTCTAAGAGCCAGATACCATTTGAGGTATAGCCTGAGAGCACTTAATATTTAAGCTTCGCATCTTCAGTCACTGTTCTGAGTGACACCGTATATCAGGCCAACCATGTATTTGTCGCACAGTAAGTCTAGTGGTTTAACTGGCTACACTAAGTAGTCTATTTTCTCAAGATATAATTCCACATACCACATGGAAATAGATGTGCATGACTTCAAGTTATGTTTTATTTCTTTTAGGCTTAAACATCTATTTTTTTATCATTATCTGTCATTATCATGCTAATCGTTTTCTTTGGTGACATGGTGATTGATGTGTAAGGATACGACCTTGCGTCCCTATGCTTTCTGGATTACGCAGCAAGTCCGGCCAGTCATCATGTAAATCCGGTCGGACATGAAGACTTACATCAGGCCGAATTTTTCTCTCTCTGGTTGAATTTAATTTATCTTTACTCACTATAATTAATGAATGTATGATGTTTGTTGTATTCAATATGAACTGTTATGTGTGATTCATGCATTATAAGACATGGGGATCCTCTTTTGAACCTTAGTATTATACTGGTATCAGTAAGGGACCATTTTGAACCTAAACGGGTTTAAAGTCGGACCTTGTGAGAGGTGTAGTGCGGTCTTAAATCATTCTCAGTGTCTCATACTGGGTGACGACTCCATTATTCTCCGGTTAGTTCCCTCATGGGACTATTCGTACTCTCTACGAGCTGCGAAATCAACAACGTCGTGGTTGTCAACGTCATAGACATAACGGGAAATCCTGCTTCGCTCCCACACCTACTAACCAAACTAATTCACTGCTGATGAAGGTTTGTTCGAGAGGTTAATTTCTCATATTATCTTTGGAATAAAAAACAACCGTCAGCATATATATTTATAATATATAATATATATTTTTAAAGATCAAATAATTTACAGTAACAACCACTTATATTGAATGTATATCAACAATAAGAACAATTTCAGTTGATTGATTATTGTTGCAATTAATTTTCACACCTGAACGGCCGGGGACTGTATGATGTTGGTTGGTAAGCTGCTCTTGGTCTTTTTTTTTTATTACAATACAAATCTACAGATATATAATCTGAAATCTACTGGAATATTGAATACATCCAGAATTCTACGTCTACTAGAGACGAAATATCAACTCCCACTCAAATATGGGGAGAATTCTACCCCTCTCAAATTGAGAGAAATTATTTTGACTCCCTGCCACTGTAGGGAGTCGAACTTGTGCTCTCCCATTGGGGAGAGCACAAGTCCACCACTGGGCCAAGAGCCCAGTGGCAGCTGCTCTTGGTCTTGAGTGAGTCGAAATTCATCAAGTTTTTTCCCCGAATTTAGATCTAGTTTTTATAATCTTTTATCTTGCGTGCATGTATATTAATGAATGACTAAGATTCAATTACTTGTAAATTTTTATTTAATAACTATCAATAATAATTTTTTTTTTTTTTTAAATCTCAACATAAAGTTAGCTCAAAACTGAGTCCTCCCTCTTCTTATCATGCCACAAGATTCAGAAGAGATGCCTATAAATTTACAAAATCTTTAAACAATATTTATTTTATATATTATACGTATAAAGATCAGCATTTATGTCCCTTACTGATCATGTTTCATCTCTTGATCTTTTGATTCGAGCTTCCTTCTTACTTGGTGGGCAGTGAAATCTCTTTGTAAGAGCCCTTGGACACCTGTATCTCCTGTCAAATCCTCTCACACAAACAAACCCTGCAAAAATTATGCCCCTTAATTAGAACTAAGCTCTAATACTCTCTCTCATTATCATATGATCATCGATACTGAATGAGCTTGTCACATTAAGCGCGTAATTAATACCAACTACTAATATGCTCTCTCTATCATTTGATCGATACTGAATGAGCTTGTCACATTGAGTAATTAATATTAAGCTCTAATATGCTCTCTCATTATAATATGATTGATACTGAATGAGCTTGTCATATTAAGTGCATTGATTCATCATTTTTCGTTTTTGATAAAGGATTTATGAACTTGTTGCCTCATACATACCTCTCCAAAAGCAGTCCTGAATCCCCCGCAATGGTAAAGCTGTTACCAAACAAAAGCATTTCGTGAGCCAAAACTTATATAATTTTAATTTGTGTATAACTAACTCATTCTATATATGTAGTGATTTATTTACCGTTAAAAATTGAGGTTGCTGAAGTTCCAAAGCAAGCTGTTTGTGTAGGAAGATCAGCAATCATATGCGTAGGAACGTTAATGGGGCGATGACTTGTTTCATGGTCTGCAAATACCTGCATAACATTGACAGTATGTAAAACTTTAATCTTTAGTTTCCGTAGGGAAATATTTTAAATCGGTCAAGATGTTATCTTGATTTATGAATATAAAAATAAAACAATCTTCAACTTTCAAGTTAGCTTTTGATTTGAGTTAGATTTATGGATTTCAATATAGTATTAAAGTCAATCACATACACAAGTGGGCCACACTATCTACCCACGTGACACATACAAAAAGACGGGCATATAAGTGGGGGAGAGTGTTGAGAAAAATATCTCACATCAGTTGAGAAGTGATCTTGTTCTACGAAAATAAAAATAAGACAACCCTCAACTCTTAAGCTGGATTTTAGGTTAAGTTAGGCTCATAGATTTCAACATGATATCATATGTCAATCTCATACATGTTGGGTCACACTAGCTACTCACATGACACAGACTAGACAGAAGACCGGCATGCACGTGATGGGAAGTACTGAGAAAAATATCCCATATTAGTTGAGAAGAGATCTCGATCTATAAATATAAGTATAAAATAACTCTCAACTCTCAATCTGTCTTTTGAATTTAGCCAGGCCATAGATTTCAACAGTAATGACAGGCAACGCGATAATATTGGAGAAATGTTGAATAAGTAATAATAAACTCACCTCATTAACTTGAAAGTATGTTCCATTCAATGGGAATCTGCCTCTATTTGCTGTGCGACAAGGTATCTGTCCATTGCATTTCAATGTTCTTGATGTCATTTCTCCGATTAATTTTTTTTATAAACTAGAATGTAATGATGGATTTTAACAGTTTTCACTCACCAAAATCGTTCCTCGAACAATACCAGCATTCTTTTCGCGAGTACAATTGCAAGAATAGCATATCTGCGAATTACAAAGTTCGGATTCTTTGGAATTACATTTATACTGCAGGGGTACAACTGAATTTGGAGTTTCACCTGATAAGAATTTAGCAAGTGTAAAGAGACATTAGTAGCAAAATGTAAAATTTCAAAATTTCCGGTACCCAATTATAATTCAATCGTAAATTTAGTAGTAAAATATAAATAACTCGTACCCGGATACCAAATAGCAAGAAGGTAGGGAGATGGATCATCAGGATCCCGTCTTTCAAACTGTAATTAAGTTCATAGATCATAATCAGAATTAAAGTATATGATTAATAATACAAGTTCCTTGAATTTTAAAATGTTCTGTTAGCTTACCCCTTGAAGTAGTTCATGATTATCTGGAAGTACATAGCTGCAGGGGAATAGGATTTGCCAGCAAGTAAACACCTTACAATTAACAAAATTTTATTTGATGATCATATAAAAATAAAGGTATATGGCTACTTACACCATATGCTTTGTCCGCAAATGAGCATATTCCTTCAGTTTCCTTGCAGGCATGGATGAAGCTTCTGCTGTCAAAAGAACTAAAGCTCTGGAGTCTGGAAGCATGGTGTTGTTCATCTCCATGAAATTTTGGACATTTTGTTGGAACTCCCTTTCTTGAAGTCTGATAATAGGAATGTCTTCAATATCACCAATGTTGAAGTCATCATCAATGTCAGATTCCGGAGATTCTGAACATTGATCAGGCCCTGGTGACTGTGGCTCCTCAATGATAGGTTCACAGTTATTGATTTGACATCCAACTTCTGAATTCCATTCAGCCTCAATAGGAACCACCGGTATTGGATTGACAATGAAAGGAGGGTTTCCTACCACTCCTTTGCTGAAATCTGACTTCACTATCCCTTTTTCTGGTGGCCCTGGTAAGGCAAGCCTTGCACTGCATCCGATATTTTAACATCAGAATTCGTATTATAAATTTCTTGGCTATATGTTTCCTTGCATTAGTAAGAAAATTGGTCTTTAAATTATGATGCAAAACCTCGCAAATGCACTGGCAAAGTGTTTGCACTCCCCCTTCAATGGACAGGCACCACAATTCGGATTCCTCTTCTTGCAAAAGACCTGTATGAATTATTCAGCATGTCACTGTCTATGAATTATTCAGTCTGCTCTCAATGTGTTTTAAGAAGACTGATAGGATACCTTTCCGAAGGTGATCATTTGGTAATGTAGTTCATATCTGCATTAAGTAATAAGTTACAAAACCTAGTTATTGAATTTCAAATTTGAGAAAGAAACAAATACATATTGAATCAAGAGGAATTTTGTAGTTACAATGTTTTTTGGTCAAGGCAGCATAATCTTGGCCAAAGATACTTTTGAATGGTATCCATCACCGGGTACCTACAGAATGTGATTAGAGATTCTCATTTCTATTCATGAACGAGGTTGTGATTGTCAGTATATATGCTTACTCTTCTAAAAGATGTATATGAAGACCACCAGGTAGGGGTTGGAGGGGAACCCAGCCTAGACGCACAGCTATTCGTCCAACATTCACATCAACCTGGTCAGAAAAATAAAGCACAGCTTAAATACTAATGTATAGACAAAACTTTGTTAGTAGAGACACAAAACTTCATTAGTAGATACAGTAGTCAGGATATTCTACTAAATCTTACAGGGAAGGCGATGTGTTGAAGAGACAAAAGCCGTACACACTCCACGCTCTTTAGCCCCAATCCTTGTATGTCCAGTAGGTAATCCCTGGGATTGTTTATAGTTTCAACAGAAATGTATGAAATATGAGTTTTCTTCTGAAAATTTGTTTCCAGATATCTACATATGCATTGAACTGATATGTTAGCTTACTTCACTTTATCAGGTGGAACATTTCGCAACCATTCAAGGTCAATCCAACTATGTAGATCCACCAATCTGTTAAGGAAGTCCTGCAAAAGTGAGTAACTAGTGTGAACATTACAAAAGGAAAAGAAAATCTTTAATTAAAACCTCTTATTTTTTGGCATAATGCATAGTTTTGTACCTTGATTCGTCCTGCAATTCTGTTCTGTTGGCCGCGTTCTTTGATGGCATCAGCAATCTCACTAACATCAGCACACCTAACTGCCTCCCAATCCACAGAATCCATTTGGTCACAACTTCTTTCCACTCCATTTGAATAAATTCTCCTCAAAAGATCCCAGTCTTGTTGTTCTTGATTACCATCCTTCTTTTTTGGAGTAGTCATTTTAGTCCCATCATTTTTTATGTCACAGTTGGATTCCAATAACCTTGGCCCTTTCCCGCTAGGACTTTTCTTGCTCATGGTGGTGTTATCATGAGCTTGCGGCATATCAGTTCTAGAGCTCTCTTGATGTAAAGGGGAAACCGAGATTTCAAGGGGATCATTAAAAGATATGGATCCACAATCACTTTTCAAGTCATTTATTCTAGAGGTTGATGCTTGACTTCCATTATCCACCCTTGTTGGTGTTATATATCCGTCCAGGCATTCATCACAGAATAATATATCATCTACTTTATCATGTAAAACCTGCAGCGAGGTAGTGTTTCCTGGCGACAGAATCTCTGTGGAAGCAGTAATATAACTTTCCATGCTATAAGTTTTACTTGGAGATGGGGACAACTGAATTCTGCCAAGGGATTTGACTGAAGAAGTGTCAAATGTCTGAGATGTAACTGCATCTTTCATGAAATCAAAAGGATCAACTCTATCCTTCAATTCACAACACGTATCTGGTTCAGGCTCAGTCACAAAATACATGTTCTCTCTTCCTATTGATTGTTGACTATCTGTGATCGCGAGGTTTTTATCACTTTCTGTGTGGTTACTTGTTGATTTCAAGGGAAACCTTGCGGCAAGTGACATGTATGCAGAGCTGAAGGAGTACAAGTTTCAGTCTAAAAGTCTTTAGTATAATTAAGCACCAACCAGCCTAAAAGAGAAAATTACCTTGAAAGATTATCTGATACATTTTGAGTTAGATAAACTCCAACCACCGAATCCACAACTGATCCTTTCCATGGCTTGAACCGTCTATCACCTATCACATAATATCCAATACTTTAACATTAAATAGATAGTAGAAACAGAAAGATTAGAATTATAAATTCTCTAACTAGTAGAAAATAGTTAGTGATCATGTACCTAGAATTAGATGCATTCGAGCGGTAAAAGACTGGATCCTTCCTCCAAAAACTTCTCTTTCTTTTTCCCACCATTTTTCATCTCTTGTCTTTTGGTCTTTAGAGGTGCCATCATCTATTTTCATTATCAGATTCCACATCCGCAACGTCCCTGGGTCCAGAGCAACTTCTGGTCTCAGTTTCTTACGCTTTTCTTTCAGTTGATAGGGAACCAATGCACCATGAACACCACTCGGGCCAACTTGATAGGGAACCACTGCACCAGGGCCACTGCTCGGGCCATATGCTTTATTATCTCCAGTAGTTAAAGCCTCGGATTTCCTAGTGATGTCTGCAGTAGTTGGCTGAGTTAGTTGCTGATCCATGCCCTCTTGTAAACCTATATGAAGATTGTAAGTTGCAGTTAAGTGTTTCATAATTTTGAATGATTCAAGTTACTTAGTTCCATGTTCTTTGATGCCAAAGAGAATTACCACTTGAATGGTGAGGTGACCTTTTCTGTTTGATCCCCTCTGAACCTACATCAAGATTGAAGTTACTATTAGAGAGTTCCCATAATTTGATGCACTGTGTTGCAAGTGAAAATGGAGTATAAAATTACCTCTTGATTTGGCATTGAGCAACGAATCCTCAGGATTCAATGATTTCCTCTGGATAGCTGGATTCTTGTCTTGTAAGACTTGCTGTGAACTGGGACCAATTATCTGTTCCTGCAAGCATTCCAGACGATACATTATCTGTTCTCTTAAGGATTCTGGTGAATGCATTTCCTGTGAGTTGATTGCCTGTCTCGGAAAGAGTTCCAGTGCACCGTAACTCTGGTCAGGTTCCACTGCATTTCGTTCTGGAAACGGTTCAAGGACACCAATACTTCGTTCTGGGAATGGTTCAAGGACACCGATACTCTGTCCTGGAAAAGGTGCCGGTACAGAACTCTGTCCCAGAAAGGGTTCTGGTGAATCAATTATTTGTTTTAGAAAGAGTAGCAGCGCATCCATTCTTTCTGCCTGGCTGAATTCCTGTGAAAACAGGAAACTCATACCAGGTTCCTGAATAACGTTCTGTGAACCTACATCGACATAGCAGTGGGTATTAGAGCTCCCCATTCAAGATAGAGAATCATGATTAAAACATTTGCATAAGACATACCGATTGTTTGGTCCACAAGCCCAAAATTCTCAAGTTCCAGAGGGTGTTTCCTAGTAATAGAATCCTGTGAATCAATACCTAGATACAAGGAAGTTGCCATTTCAGTTCCTATAATAAGAAACAATTTTAAGCAACTACTTCTTGAAGAAGTTTACAATGAGAGAGACCTGCTAAGTAGCCAGTGAGTGGAAAATATTCATATTTCAATGGACTCCCTCCATTTTTCTTGTCGTAAAGAACACAGGTTTCTATCTCAGTTCTCCCAGAAACATTAATTTCAATGTTATTAGTCAACAACACCATACCTTTGCTGGCTTCTGGTTCATACATAATCTCAGCGTCTTCCTTTTCACTAGGAGCTTCTTGTTTGGATGGAAGCTTGGGCAGCTGGCTGCATACTGGAATTGCAGTTATTAAAGCTATGCTGCATCTCCTTGTCACTCTCCTCGATCTCCTCCTTCCTCTTGGATATTGTACTTGCAGTACAGGTAGATTACGCATGAATAATATATTCAATCTCCGTCTCCTCCTGCTTCTAGTGCTTGTTTTGTTTTTTCCCCATTGCTTCCAAGTATCTCCATACTCATCTACTCGTACTTCACATTCAGGAATGGCACATTCATCTACTTGGACTCTACATTCAGGAATGGCACATTCATCTACTCGGACACCACATAATTCAGTAATGGCTATTATGTCTTTGTCATCTCTTGACTCTAAACTGAAGTTCAAAGCTCGCCGACAAGACTTAGCAGGAAGAGGAGGAAGTTCAATGATAGCATCCGAGTTATTTTTGCTATTTCCCCTCGCACACTTCCTTTTCTTGGACACAATTTCATCCACTACATCCTCAGAAACAAAGCTTTCTTTCACATTTTTCCTCACATACTTCCTTTTCCTGGTTGCTTCATTGGCAGGCTTCGGCGTCTTAGGCTGCAGAGTCTTCTTTGGCTTCGGTGTCTTAGGTTGTGGAGTCCTCTTTGGTTTTCCATCAACAATCACTCTCGGCCTAATTTTCTTCCTCTTGGGTTTCCGTTTTGGCCCTCTTTTCAAGCCTGCCTTCAAATTTTCTGCAACCAAGACATATTTATATATTACATTTAGCAACCAAAACTTTTCAGCTTTCCCCCCCCAAAACAGATTATTGATTTTGGAAGAATGAAATTCACTTACTTTGCAATACACAGGATTCCGGGGAGTTTTTACCATTCTGAAGGTTTTTTACATTATTGGCATCATCCCAATTGGGCAAAAGATCAGAATTTGCAAGGAAAAAGTTTCTGGTGTCAGGCTCTTCTGTGTTTCCATCAATTTTGGGATCCGGACACAAAATTCCTGAAATTAAATCCATAAAGCTTACTATTCTGAAACACAGGATAGAAAAAACTTAGAAGAATTAGCATTCAACATTACTTACTCTGAGAAACACAGGATTCCAGGGAACTGGCAAACAAAAACTTTTTTCTCTCAGGCTCAGGCTCTTTTCCAGAAACCGATACGAGAGATGACTTATCAGATTCCTGAGAAGCTGGAGTGGACTCAGCCTCAACAACATGTTTCCACTCATCAATGGTTTTGTTTAAATCAATCAAAACATGATGCTTCTTTACAGGCGTCCCTGGAATCCAACAACATTGATTATTATAATTGTTTTGCTGCAATCCCTCTTTAGCTCTCGGCTGGTAAACTTTGCCGGGAAACATCCTTAATAGAAGAACACAACTACCGTTTTAATTAGTCAAAAACTTTTTTGAGTCAAAAGAAAGTAAAATAACAAAATTCATGCCAATGGAGAACAAGAGAGTGAGAGTTAAGCCGGAGACCTGGTAAGTCGGGTATCTTTGTGCCGTGTTGCTGAGTGGAAGTATCAGAATTTTAGATTAAAATAAAGAGTGTACTTAGGGTTAGTTACTTGGCGTTGGTGTTATTCAAAAACTTTAGTTTATTGGAGTTTTGGGGGCGTGGGGGTGTTGTGGAATTTCAACCCAGTGTTAGGTTGAACTGTGTTAAAGTTTTCATCATCTTTGTCATACGCGAGTAATACCTAGTTAATATTCGGTTATATATTTAAATTATTATTCCATAATTATTGATCTTAACACCAGATTAAAAAAATCTGAAAACTAATTATTATTTTTTTTTGTTAAATGAAGGTATAAGCCTTTTCTTTATATGTTTTTTTCAATTGAAAGACCAAGTATCACATCTTATCCAAATCTTAAATTAAACGTATCTCTTATAATTTATACTTGAACCTGTGACATGTTACTTCCAGGGTAACGGTAAGAGTTAAGCCCATTAGATTATTTTGTCTAATTACAAAGATATAAATAATATAGATATAGGTCATTTCAAAAAAAAAATTTTGATGGGATTAATATTTTGATATGTTTAAAATTTAAAATTAAGAGTAATTACAAACCGTGACTAAAGACTAACAAGATGGATACAATATCAATATCGGTAATTTTCAAAAAAAAATTTGATGGGATTTTTTAAATTTTAAAATTAAGAGTAATTTAGAGGTGGCCATGGTTCGGTTCCGGTTTCGGTTTCGGTTCCGGTTCCGGTTCCCTTCGCTTTTTTTTTTTTTTACTTTTTTGAAAATAAAAAAAAAAATCGAGATTTAAACATTAATTGGGGATTAGGATTCGTGTTGGAACCGTTCGGAATAGGTAGCTTGGGGATTATAAAATTTCCTACAATCCCCCATAATTTTTTTAATATCAATGTAGATACTTGAGAGAGTTTCCTTGAAATAAAACTATATCGGAATATGTAGCTTTCGTCTTGAACTTTTCCTAGTGAATAACTAGAGGATTTACTTGGCAAATCTGTGCTAGACCCGGCCATCGGTTCGGTTCAGTTCCGAACCGGAACCGAACTGAATGATTGCATGTCCCGTATTCTTGTGGAACCGGACAGGACGGTTCCGGTTTTTAAAAAAAAATAAAAAAAATATTATTAATATTATCAAATACAAATAATGAAAAAATTATTAATTGGAATTATAAAAAGCTTGACTTAGATTTATAAAAACTTAAGCTGCATACTTACCCTTTTGGGGTGAGAGAAACTAAAGCTCACGTAATTCCATTACATTTTTAGATAATTAACCTCATTACAATTATTTACCCATCATCATTATATGTTAATGTCGTTGATCTTTCAACTCTCGTTCCGCTTGTAGATGCATTATCGAACAAGTCTTCAAAATCATCGGGAGTATATTCTTGTTGCCTTAGATCAGCTCGGGTCCAATCATCAACACAAGTTGTTGTTTCTAAAGTGTTTGGATGTAATGAAGATCGTTTTGCTTCCAAAATATTGCATCATAAGCTGGCTTGTTCAACAAAAAAAAAGTGGAAATAGATGCTGACAACACCTCTTTAACAATAATCAATAAAACAAGCTAGACTTTTTAATATCAGTTCTACCAGTCAAGTACTTGAAAATTTCTACCTACAGCATTTCAATAGGAAACTCGAAATTTATTGATCAAATTATTATCTAATTTCGGATTGTTAGTCATGGTTTCCTTCTGTTTTCTATCTCATTGTAGTAACCAACGATCACCTATGATGAGTCTTGAATGTTGTACGGGTTCACTACTAGATTGTCATACTGATTGTAAATTATATCTACTGATATAATCATTAAATAAATCTATTAAATCATTTCTTACTTCATCTATTATTTTTCTAACATTAATTTCATCATCTATTCCTAATAAGTTTGTAGGAAACCATTCAAACCTTCTAATTTAAATTTAGGATCAAAAAATATAGTAATAAGATAAAGTAATGAAACATCTTTAAAATAAGTCAACTATTTTCTCTTCATTACAATAATAAATTCAAATAAAATAAGATCATTAACATTTGAACTTTCAGTATGTTCATGTAGAGTACCAACATTATTCAAAAATTTAACAAGAAATAAATTTATTGTTGGATGATAAACACTACTAAAAATATTTGTTGCATCATTAAAAACTTTTAAAATTTCTAAAATTCTTTTACAAACATCTCATTAACTAGGAAAAAGTGTTATATGTTGAACATATTAGGAAAAAAACTACATAATACATCTTTGTATTGAAAAGCTTGAGTTAAAAGAAAATAAGTTGAATTTCAACGAGTTTGAACATTTCATGAAAATTTTATTGGTTAAACACTATTTAATTTACAAACTTTGAACATTCTCTCCTAACATTAGAATACGACCAAATATAATTAAATGCAATTTTAATAGGATTAATGTGATGTTCTAATTCAGGAAAACCATTTTGAATACATAAATTAAGGGCATGGCATGTGTAAGAATATGAAAAAAATCAGTCCCCCAAATTTGGTTGGCATATTTCTTTTAATTTTCTAATTGATGCAATATTTGCAGATGCATTGTCAAAATCAATTGTTAAAATTTTACCTAATAACCATATTCATCAAAAATTACTTTAATCATTCATTAAATATTATGTGCAGTATGTTACTCATCAAAAACTATAAATACAATTAGTAGTTTTTACATGTTCTATGATGTATCAATCCAATGATAAGTCACACTTATGTATGAGGGTGTTTGTCAATGGTCACTCCAGATATAAGAACAAATAGAAATACGACATTTTATATCTTTAAATAATTCATTTAAAATAATTTTATCATCTTTATATAATTTAAAAATTTACCGTTTGTAGTATTTATAGGCATTTTACATGCAGCAAGATTTAAAGCATTTCGATAGTAATTAGTAAAAATAATTTCTTCACCAAAACTTAAAGAAAGATGTGTCATGAAACTAAATTTAGCAAATTCTTCTCTATTTTTAGCATCTGAATATTTAAATAAATCTAAATAACTTGTATCTCTACTAGATGGAGCGTACATGTACATTTTGAGTTTGTGTTGTATCAATTTCGATTTCAGTGTCATGGTCATCCAAGTGTTTGTTCATATTGCCATAGCCACTAGTAAATTTGTAAGATACACCAGAGTAGTTACATATTGCTCTTGAACCTTCATTTTTAGTTTCGACTAAATGAAAATAAATTTTGAAAATATCAGAAGATCGAGATTTAACTTCTCTTCTTTGTACTGATACTTTGGTTGCTCTCTTGGGTTGGGACAATAGACATGGTGTTCTCAAATGAGCTTGTCATTTTTTTTAAATATTGGAGAATTGTAAAATTAAGAGAACTGCAAAAGAGAAAGAACAATTGAGAGAATAAAATTATAAAGAGTTTGAGACTTGAGAGAATTGAGAAGGAGAGAATTATTGGTGTATAGAAAAAATGAAATATAGGTCATATCTATAGATTTTTTAGTAAATTTTATGATACCTAAATTATCCCTAAAACTAGTCGTTTTATCATTGTTAGTGAGGGTATTTTAGATGTTTAATATAAAAAATATAAATGAGTATTTTATATTTAATATAAAAAATTAAAAAAATACAAATATAAATTTGTTGCAGGGAGTCGTTGCTCTCTGTAACAAATAGAGAGCCCAGAAACAATTCCAACCGGAATTGTAACGGCTCTAGTTGGAATCTTGGAACTGTCTGGTTTCTTCAATTCCAATTCGGTTCTGGTTCGGTATCGGTTTCAAACCGGAACCGTGACTGGGTCTACATGTGACCCATAATCTTGAACTGTCCCGCCATTGGTGTAAACTAAGACAATAGTCATCATAAGCTTCACTTCGACCATTTCCCGCTTTACAATTTCTTTCAATTCGGCCATGAACATTTGTCCTGTATATATCTAGTACTTTAGGGAATCCAACCTTTAAATTTCTAATGGAAGCGACCTCACTTCTTATTTGAAAAATGTGATCTACTATAAAATGTAATATATATTTACCTCTATTATGACTCTTATCTAAATAAAGTGATCATTAAAAGCCTTAACTTAACATAACCATAATACACAGAACTCTACGTCAACACATGAATGGGAAAAATAATAAAACTCTACAGTGTTTGGTTTGAATTGCATAAAGTTTAGTTGTCCATTTTGAACCTAGATCTTAGGATCTCATGTCAGCTAGGTTGGGTTTCAACAGTGACAATTCTTAATTTATAGGCTTCAAGCTCATTCCCCTCGATGACTTCTTAACTTGCTCTCTATGTAAATATTTAGTAAGTGGATCTGTTAGGTTTCCTTCAACTTGACATAATCTATTGAAATTATGCCACTTGAGAGTAGTTGTCATATGGTATTGTGTCTTCGACGTATATATCGAGACTTATCATTATACATTGTATTTTGGGCTCTCCTTATAGTCGATTAACTATCACAATATATGCTTATAACTAACACCAATTTAGGCCAGTTTGGAATATCCTCTAAGAAATTTCGAAGTCGCTCCGCTTCTTCTGCTGCTTTGTCTAATGATATGAACTCAGACTCCATAGTAGACCAGACAATACATATTTGTCTCAAGGATTTCTATGACAAGGCTGCACCACTAAGTGTGGAAAGAAATCCACTCATAGATTTAGAATCCACTGTATCAAATCTACAGTTAGCATTGTTGTATCCCTCTAGAATAATATGATATCTCGTATAATGCAGACCATATTTTGAAGTATCTATTAGATACCTCAAAACTCTTAAAATGGGTTTCCAGCGGTTATGTCATGAATTACTCGTATATCTTCTAAGCTTGTTTACGACTTGAGCGATATCTGGTCATGTGCAATTTCTTAGATACATCGGACTTTCGATGATTATCAAATACTGTAATTGCGATATGCTCGAACCAGTATTCTTTGACAGATGGAAAGTTTTCTAACTACATTTAGATCTCATTTACTATAATTCTCAAGTATTTTCTCAACATAATGAGCTTGAGATAATATGTATCCATCTGATGTTCTAGAAATGTTAATTCATATAATCACATCAGCAACTCCTAAATCTTCCATATCAAATTTATTAATCAAAGTTTTCTTGAGACTGAATCATCTCATTATTACTACCAATTATCAGCATATCATCTACATAGAGACACAATGACATATCATTTTTGAGTTGATTTAGTGTACATACATTTATCACACTCATTGATTTTGAATCCACTTGATAATTTTTCTTTGTCAAATTTCCCACGTTATTGTTTAGGTGCTTGTTTTAATCTGTATAAGGATTTTAAAAGTTTGCACACTTTATTTTTTATCCAAGAATATTGAAACTTTATGGTTGTTCCATTTAAATCATTTCATCTAATTTACTATTTAAAAATGTCATCTTTACATCTATTTGATATATTTCAATACTAAATATAATTATTATAACTCTAAGTGTTGCGATATTTTATATCGTACCGCAAGTGAACGGTGTCAAGTTTTAGTATAAATGAGTTTATAGTGTCGAACCCACAGAGATTGTGTTCATTCGCACTAAGTACCATAATTGATAATCCTAACTTTATTTAGAAGATAAATAATAAATATTTAATTAAATAAATAAAATATAAAATAACTATATAGGAGGAACTAACACGATAGAGATTCTAAAGTCTGATTTTACCTAGCTATCTCCTATGTATTTGTCTTGTCAATTAATCCTTGTTCAATTACATTGTTTATAAATCAAGAATCATAGAGTATTCACTCCCTCTTTCGAGTAACAGTGAAAATATTATCAACTACAGATTTCGATATCCCTATAAAAATCTAGTAATTAACAACTCATTACGTCTTGTGACTCTATGTTAATGACGTCAAAGGCACTATAGATTCTCTCGAATTCTATAAAATCCTAGGTCATATTCTCTTGATCTTATTCAAAATCCACTCTCTCGAGTGATAGATTCTAAACATTCATCATCTTAATTTGTGGCCAGCAAACAAGGAGCATTAAACTGAAAAGAATATAAATATTGAAATATAACTTCATAATAATATTTTTAAACAATACAAGGTTCAAGCATCAGTTACATCATTCTCCAGAATTAAGGAGTTAGTTCATGACTAAAGATAAAACAATAAAAACACTTCATGAATCTAATGGAAATCATTAGAGTTCTAAGAAATAAACTAGAAGATTTAACCCGAATTGAATCCATTCCTCTTCGGACATCACCGCATTCGTCTCCTCTTGATGCTCTTCAATCATCTTCATTGGATCTCTCTAAAATTATGTGTTTTTGTGTTTTTTATTGTGTATTAGCCTCCCATTTTGAGTTTTGGACAAAATAATGTATTTAAAATATAACATTGGGTCTTTGTGCGTCAAAAATACCCTAAAATTAGTGTTCTAGGTCGCTGCGGTGCGCCGCGACGCTAGCAAATTGGCACCGCAGTGCCAAAACCTCTGGTTTTTTGTATGGTACGCTGGAGACGCTGTGGCACCAAGAAGTTGGGCGTTGCGACACCAGTGTTTCTCTTCACTAGTTGCGCATATTGCGTCTCCGTTCTTCCTGTGTGCTTCCGATGCATCTGAATGGTCCCAAAACACGTACAAATGCCCCAAAATCCATGTATTAATGCTTCCTACAAAGAAAACATAAAAGAACTACAAAATACATTTAATGATATGGAAACTAACAAAATAGAAAGTTAAGAATGTAGAAATCAGTGGGTATAAACCACACTTATCAATAAACATTCTTATTGAAGTGATAAGAGTCACTGGTGAATAGGTATCAAAGTAATCAAAACCTTCTTTTTGTCTATAACCCTTTATGACAAGTCTTTCCTTGTACTTATCTATGGATCCATCCGGCTTCATCTTCCTTTTTTAAAATCCATTTGCAGCCCAACGGCTTATAACCCGGTAGAAGATCAACCAACTCTCAAGTATGGTTTTGTTAGATAGAATCAATCACAAATAAGCCACCGAAGAAGACATCACTTCTTTATAACTTTGAGGCGCATTTTCTAACAGGTATGTTAGAAAATCATGTATAAATGACTTAAACGTTCTTGCTCTCTTTTCTATGTCTAGGTTCATTTTCCTCTACCTTTTCAGGTTCATCCGATTCTTGATTAATTTGATCACTGTTTGTAGTAGTTCAATAGCTTCATCTTTACTCCTCAGTAAACACACATAACATAATCTTGTGCTATCATCGATAAAAGTGACAAAGTATTTTTTTACCGCCTCATGTTTGCACAATATTCATATCACACACATCAGCATGAATGAGTTCCACCGGTTCAGAGCTCCGTTCTATGGAATGAAACGATGTTTTATTAATTTTTGGTTCAACACATGATTCACATTTATGTTGGTTATCAATTGTAAATCTAGTTATAAGGTCCATGTAAATTAATTTATGTATTGTATAATAATTAACATGTATCAACCTACCATGTCATATATTTTGTGACTCAATAATATAAGTAGAAGATGTCGCTTTATTATTACTACTAGCACTGTGTCGGTTAACAATCATTATATTAAATTCGAAAATGCCCTCAGTGAGATATCATTTTCTCACATAGACATCATTTTTTGTTAGTAAAAATTTATTAGAAATAAAAAAATAACTTAAAGCCATTCTTGCTCAGAAAGGATCTTGAAACTATATTTTTTTTTATATCTGAAACATGCAGCGCATTTCTCAATGTTAGATCTTTTTTGAAAGTCATCTTCAGAATTATTGTGCCTTAACCTACCATTTTAGAGGTAGAGGAATTTTCCATGGTCAATTGGTCTCTATTATCAACCTTTTGATATGTAGAAAATATCATACTATCAGTACAATAACTCAAGTGTCTATCCATCATTCTCTCAGGTTTCCAACCAAGTTGGCTTCAATTACAGCTGTTGATAGGTTCAAATCTGAGATCTCATCAGTCATCATCTCATTTTCACGATATGAGCCTCATTTTGTTTTTCTTGTTCTTGTCCTGAGACTTTTTGTTCCTACAGTCCTTTGCCATGTGACCAATTTTCCCACTAACGTAGCACTTTCCCTTGAACTTCTTATTTCCATGGGAAGAATAAGCTTCACCGTTCTTTATCTTTTTGCTACCTTTTCCACCCTTAAAGATGTTGGCCTTAGATTCCATGGTCGTGTAGCTAGCCTTATCGGACTTCATGTTATCCTCTTCGATTCTACATAGAACTCTTAAATCTTCAAGATGCATATGTTTCTTCTTGTGTTCAGATAACTCATTAAGTTCTTCCAAGATAGAGGCAACTTCTCAATGATTGTGGCAACTTGAAACATCTCATAGAGTTTCACTCATTCATCCAGTATTTCATGAATGATCAACTACAGTTAACCCAACTGAGACACTATCATCATTGAATCTACTATTTTGTACTCTATGAACCTACATACGATAAACTTTTTTTATCTGGCATCTTCTGTTTTATACTTCTTCTGAAGAGAATCCCATAATTTCTTTACAAAAGTTATGCATTGGTACATATTATACAGAGTATTTTCAAGACCACCGAAGAGATAAATCTTGCATAAGAAGTCATCTTACGATTATGTCTTAACTCATAGTTGCCAAGTTGATCCAGTCTCTCCCTCCATATGACCCGGAGAAGTTTATTTGAGATACTTAGCCAACTATAGTGTGGTCAGAATAACAACATTTTACTTTCCCACTATTTGAAGTTTGATATAAACTTATTTAGTTTATATTCATCAGTGACCGACACTGTGATATTTCCACTAGTCATGTGTAACTGAAAATAAAACAATTACCAATAGGTCTAAACAAGACAAATCACACAAAGTATGATCTTATATATGTGTTACACTAATAATCCACTTGTTATTACTTTGGATAGTAATACCAAATAACACAAGTTCTTGAATTCATGACTAAAACTTCTTATGATAGGTGAATAAACGAAAAATCTCATAGGACAAGGGGGTCCGGTGTAACCACTTAAATCCCTACCCTCTTAGGCTTTTATCGCCTTGGTGATATAATTTCTGTAATCACTTTCTCAATAAAAAATCTTAGGCGTTCAATCTTTATTATTACACTTTAATTCTTAATAAGTAATCCAATAATTATTTAAATAAATAAAATTCAGTCAAGTTTGGAACGAATTATTTGTGTATAACTTGGATCAAGTCTTTGTGATATCAACCAAGCATGCACCAAACAATCAATAAATAAGATTTATCAACTTTATCACAT